>OY978528.1:39427459-39659959 GCA_963854835.1 Megamerina dolium
TTATATGATAATTTTCTTACTACGATTCATGTTTCTGGGTAAGCTAAAGTCTGTGAATGAATTTTCGCAGATCTTTTTTTGAAATAAATTTGCTAATTTTTGTGCAAAATTTGGCAAGCGACTTGATGCTGCAGTTTTGAAATATTTTTTCTGAGGGAAACAGCATGTTTCTGTTAACTTCTGTTGCAATATTTTTATTTTTCATTAAATATGCTTCTTTTTGGGTGGGTGCCGTAGCTCAGTGGTTAGTGTGTTCGCCTTCTGATCTGTAGGTCGTGGTTCAATCCCCGGCTGATGCATAACAAATTTAATATCGATAAGATTTTTCTTTCGATTGGTACCCACCTGTCGGCAAGCAATTGGCCTTTCTTCCGACAGTAACAATTTGCCATGAAAAAGCTTCTAAAAGAACTCTGTGACAAAGCTTAGAAAAAGTGATGTCACAAGTGTTCTGCCGTTCGGAACCGGCTAAAATAAGTAGGTCCCTTCTAATACTGTCCAAATTTAAGACGCACAACAGTAATGGAAGAGAAGCTCGGCCAATGAGCCCTTTGGGGCTTTAAGTGCCACACATTTATTTATTTATTTTATGCTTCTTTTTGAGGTTCAAACACATAACTTTTAGCACACAACTTTTTATTTCAGAAAGCATTGAATTAAAAAAATTGTTGTTATACTTTGTGCACATTAAAACAATCTAACAAATATCTAAAATTCCGATAGCTTTAATAAAGTTAATTAAACTATATCGTGATTTTATAAAATTTTGCTCCACTGTATACATATATATATTATGTATATATTTATATGAATATATAATTTTTGGTTTTAAATCTTTTAATTAATTTTGTATTTAGATTTCAAAGAATAATTATTCATATAAAAACGAAAATGTATATAAAAAAAAAATAATAATAAAAAAATACAAAATAATTGCGCAAATTGAATAAAAGTTTATAAAGTGCTCATATACGGGTGAATTCATCATGCATGTATGTATGTGTGTTGTTTTTGTTGTATTAGTGTATCTATTTTATATAACGAAATTTAATGGTTTTTGTTGCTGTTACTGCTTATTTTTTACCTAATTTAAAGTTGTTTTTCGAAAACACACTTTTGTTACATCGTTTGTTTGTTTTATTTTTGTTTATGCTTTTTGTTTATATACGAGTATACAACAAACTTTACTAGGTATTTTTTATAATTATAATTATTTTTCATTTGTTCAAAATTTTTGCTTTTACTCATATTATTATTATTATTATTTATATTAAATTTCAAATACTAACAGAAAGAACGATGTTTTCTTTTCTTCAGCTGTATATTATTCTATATTTTTGTAAAATATTGTAAAACATGTGTTTCGAAAATTTACATATTTATACAATTTATAATAAGCATATATTCTACTAATAATTCCTACATAATCACGTACGTATATGATGAATGGATTTAATGTAATTATTTCAAGTCTACTTTTCGGCGCCTCATTATTTTTTTTCAATTTCATCATATACACTTTATTATATTTGCTATTTACTTATTACATACAACGTTGATTTCATTTTTGGCATTAAATTGTTGTTGTTGTTAAAAAAATTAATTTTTAAAATTCATAGGAAATACCATACATATTTGCAATTTGTTTGTGGTTGTTTTTTTACGCTAATTGAATAAATGTTAAAGTGTTCTCTCTACCTCTTGATTTTCGTTTCTCTGTATTTTTTTATGATTTCGTATTTATATATGTATATGTATAAATTTTCTTAACCTAAATTACTTTTAATTGCATCTTAAGCTGAATGTGTGGGTATGTGGGAAAGTGTATTTTTGTGTATAAAATTGAGGGTGTGTCTGTACTTAGTCTAACGAAATTGTTTGTTCGAGTCTAGAAATGCGACACAAACAGTCAAATCGTGGCGAATGAAAGTCATATTGGGTACGAGTATAGTCAAACAAGTCATTTGTGTTGACTACTGCTAATGACGTTGGTGGAGGTAGTGTGTAGCAATATGTGGTAATACTGTTGGTGATTGGTATATTAGTGATGGTTGTGTTGGTTAGACTACACTATATATTAAGTCATCCCTCGATTTAATGAGGCAAGTTTACATATGGCAGAAATATATTAAAGTAAAACTTATTTTGCCAGAGCTTATATTGCTTATTAAAACACAATTGATTGTATGTACTGTATATACGATGTTTTTTTACTGTTCTTTACTTTCCAAACAAAATGCATGTAAATCAAAGTGACTTGTGCATAGCGTTTTATATAATATGCCGGCTAAAGTATGACAATTAATTAAATGTGATTTTCACTTTTTAAATCATTTGTTTTAGAAGAAAGAGTTTAACGAAATAGTTGTACTCGAATTTCTCAGTAGGTGCCTCTCAGCTTCAATTTGACATTTCCATTTGGCTTTGAATTGGTTTTGTGATACAAGTATGCACCGTAGTTGCCATCTGAAGGGTTTATATTTAAGCTTGGCATTTGAATTATGGTTTGAATAAGAAGGTTAAGAAGAGCTAGACCACAGAATCTTGTGGTTAACACTTTGTCACTTGTATTAAACTATTGTTATTGTTATTGAAAATGTTATTTGCTAAATGTAAACTAGGTGTAATTGTAGGAGAAGTATGTTTTTTAAACACTTGAATAAAAAATAATTACTGTTAAGTTCGCGAAATAAATAATATACTTTTTTCTAATATTGTGACAAAAATGAGGGCTTTGATTACTAATATTTGCATAAATTTTCTAGATATCGGAATTTTAATTAAAGGATCCATAGTTTCCAGTGGTTTCCAATACAAAAATTTCCAATTTTTTTTAAAACAAATGACCGATAAAGTTCAAGCTAAATTAAAAAAAAAAAGAAAAATACAAGTTATAATAATTATAATAATAAATACATATAAACACAGCAACTGGAAAACTGTTTCTGTGGAAGATTATAACTCTTGCATCAGATATTGTTCCTGAATCACCAATATTGTCCCTGAATTATTAAATGTTGCTTCCTGGGCCATAAAATATTGTTCACGGGTCATTTAATGTTGTTCCTGTACCATTGCATGTTGTTCTTTGACCGTTAAAAATTAAGTCGAAAAACGTGGATGGCGTTGAAAGCAAGAATCACTTCTACTTTATAAAATGAGCAAATAAATCGTCACTTTCATGTCTCACTCTAGTTGTAGTTGTTTTCAAAAAATGTATACATATTAACATTACTGTTTGTTTGTTTATTTCCACATAAAACAAATTAAAGTCAAAACAAATTGAGAAAAATTTGTTATGCAATATGAAAAACTTTTCTTAGATTTTAACCATAAGCTTACCGAAGAGAGTGACAATACAAACTTTCCCCTTCTTTGGCATCCCTGATGAAATACAGGCTTACCGAAGAGAGTGACAATACAAACTTTCCCCTTCTTTGGCATCCCTGAATGAAATACATTTTGAATAGGATTACTACCTTCCACCACAGAAATTTGACACACATGTAAGACATCGTAATATCGTAATATCGTAATATCGTAATATCGTAATATAAAATTTTCACGATCTGGTACATATGGTTTTGCAAAGTTCGCAATCTCATCAACAATACAGATATTAATATTTACTATGCGCTGGAAAGTATGTCACACTAATTGTAATACTAATTTGACACTTCAAACAGCTGACTATATAATATATACCAAATTGATGCATCAACAGTGTAACAAATTAAACTATTAAAAGAATTGCTTACAATTGATTGGCAATATTTGATATTTTTTACAATGGTGCAAAACCATATGCACAAGATAGTAAATACCGCAGTTGTGCACTTACATATGTATGTGTAGAAAAACCAATATTCAGAGATCTGTCAATTCATATAATGTATATCCTTCAATTTGGCTGTATATGTGTGCATTATAGTATTTGTTGTTGTTGTGTTGGTTTTGTTAAATTTTCAAATTCCTAATTACCTAAAATTACTTCTAATTGCCATGTTTTACATAAATAATTATCTATATATATTATAATTCATTTAGTATGCTAGTATGTATTTTAATGTTTGTATGTATGCACGTATGTGTATATTTAACATTATTTATGGGTTTTTTAGATTACTGTATTCGCTAAGGTAATACAATATGTAGTACTTTAACAAGAAAATCAAAAATTAAAAATCATGTGAATCAACATCACAACACGTTCGAGATTACTATGAATTCCTTTTTGTTTTGCTATATGTATGTTTTTCTTCTTGCCGCTACAAATTATTATTAAATTTTACACATTCTTTCCTTTGGCAAAATATACAGCAGCAGCAGTAGCAGCGATATCAGTTATGATATCATTTTATTATATTCTCTTCTAATTATGACTACTTAATTATATGTAATTATACGTAAATACATATAAACTATGTATACTCCTAGATAGCTGCTTGTCTTAGACATGAACTTAATAATATTTAGTATGTGTTTATTACTTTGGAGTTTTATATATGTATGTGTGCATGCAAGTAACATATTTACCACATGGAATGATAAGTCCATAAGTTGATGCAGTAATAAATGAAAAATAGTTTTTAAGTCGCCATTCTTTTAAAATATAATATTTCCTATTTTTAAATATTTATTTGTTTAGATTTATCAGAAGTTCAGCACTAAATTATTCACTACTGATGAATCGTAGCGTTATTTTTTGTTTGGAATACTCATCGAGTATGTCGAGAAAGGTAAAACTATTTCAAAGTGATCTTCATTAGTGGCATATTCGAATGTTGATAACATTTTAAAGCACTATGTAGTTTAGGAAACTGAATATAATTTTGATTTTAAATATGCTTTCGTTATATTTCCTATCCTTGAACAGAAATAGCTTGCAGCATTTTTCTGAAATTCTTATTTAAGGGCGTTTTCAAATCAAGTGTGAAAAACAATAAAAATGGTTTGTGCTATATTGAAAATGATTGAGTTTGTGTCAAATAAGTAGCATATTTGCCGGAAGATGTAAGCTACTGGTTTAAATGGGAGAAATGTGTAGCTAAAGCATATCGGTTGCTTGTTCAAAGCTTTCGATATATAAAAGAGCCATAATTACAATGTATGTATTTATTATGAGTTCTTACAATGACGTGACAAATTACATTATATGAAAACCATCCTAAGCTCTTATCAATCCATGTATTACTCGTTCGTTTGTCTTCATAGTTGTTGTTATAGTTTTTATTTAATTGTAATTTGTAGTCTTAATAATAAAAACTTTAAATATTTAGTATGTATGTGTAGGTATGTATGTAAGTTATGCATTAATATTAATTTCTATCAATTGATTATTCTCTTTCATTTTTGTTGTGTTTGTTTGACATTTCATTATAATTCAAAGGTACCTAATTTACAATAGTTTATCAGCTGTTTGTCTTTGTCTCAATTACGACTACTTATTCTTTTGGTAAAATGACGAAAAAAGATCCAAATTATTATACATAAGTGTATGCGTTGATAAAATGATAAATGCAATTTTAATAGATAATGAATACATACATTTTATCGAGGATGGCAGAATGAAATCAAGTTTTTCGTTTTTGTTTTTTTTTTTTGTTGTATCGTACAAATAATAATGATTTCATCTCATTAAGGCAGTGATTGTATCGATTTTACTTTCTTTACTACATTCATAGAAATATATCTACGTCGTAATGCTGCATACGATTTGCTGCTCTTGCGCACCCCCTCAACAACTATTTACCACTTTTCATTATCATATGTACATACAAGTTCATGAATACTTTTTAAAGTATGTGTTGTGTTACAGAAATAAAAGTATAATTGAAATAACGAAAACCAAGAACCATAAGAATGAAATATTTGCGTTTGTAAGTTTTGAGCTTCAAATTAAATTGAAAATATACCACCATCGACAACATATCACACAGTAGTCTCCCGATCGACGTGTATGTATTCCACCGATTGCAGCCCGTGTCAAGAGGCTGGGTCAATGAAGAGTGTTTCCTTTTTGAAGTCCTTCTTTAGTGTGCCATTCAAAATGCTTTTTTGCACGACCGATTTCTTACGTTTTCTTAACAAACCGAATATACAAAAAATTAGGCAAGCTGTAATTGCGGCTGCGATACAACCGAGCGCTGCAAATACACCACCCGGCAATTCGAGCAGTTTACGTGCTGTGCCACACTCTTCCTCCGATTCATCAAAGCCGGATGGACAATTGTGATGACCTTCAATGAAAAGAGATATAATAAAATATTTTGAAATAATTTTTAGCTGTAAAAATTTTCTGGATGCAATTTATTCGCTACGAAATGGTATTTTTATCCAATACATATACCTAAACGATAAGTTTTCAATCAGATTAATCAGAAATCAATCAGAGTCAACATTTTACAGGCGAATTTCGTCTTGGTATAGTGATTTTGAGAGCAAGAAGAAGCATCATATTTTGACTGATGATGAAGCAGCATAGGCTAGGTATATGAATAGATTTGGATAGGCCGCAGAACACAGTAAAAGGAAATTTCCTATTCTATTAAAGACCTGAGCAATGTTATTCGATCAAAAAGCTGTTACTTTCATGTTCCGGTCTTTAAAACATCATTTCTTCCTTCTTTTGATCAAATCCTTATATAATCTTTGAAGTTGTGAAAGCGGTTTTCATGGCCAGATTATCCACCATTGCAATCTATTTAATTTTTTCTCAATTGCTCAGTTCACTACTTTCAGTGTGGGATCGCCCATAACAGAGGTTCATCTATTGTGTAAAGTATTTGTTATATTATATTATGTGTAGCATGGTAGGATAGCCATGTAACGTAATGATATATATAGTCAAACTGTCCTATCGTTCGTCTAAAGCGATTTCATCGCTCCTTCTATTTTAGTACTTATGGTGCTGTTATATTCATAAAGCGATAAATTGAATCGCTCCTTTTAACTTAGCAAATTAATGCTAAAAATTAGACAAACTTTGAGTTTTGTTTTGGAATCAAGTCTGTCTTTATTATCATTGTGTTTGGTATTTATACAAAATTCAGTTACCCAGTATTTCCGCATATTTGCTCAATCGCATACATATATTTACTCGCTGTCGTCATCGTTACGCATATTTCTATTGGTTATCACACACATACAATATTCAGCCCACTTATTTTTGTTAATCAATGGACAATTAGTTCTGATTACTAAACGATTATAATATTTGGGTCTTTCTTGAAATAGAATACTTTGTATTAGACCGATATTGTATGATATATTTTTTCCACTTGACACTGTGTGTGGCGGATATAATTACGAAGAGAATATGAAATTATTCTGTATGCAGTTTATATCAGCATGCATGTACGTAAATAAGTGAGAATGCCAGTATGTAATTTGTAAGCATATGGTGATAGTATAATACCACTACAATTGTTTTGCCAGTCCAGTTTTGTTTTTATACAATTGCCAGGCAGTACCCACACCGATCTTAGGTTTGGATTTGCAGGTGAAGAAATTGGAAATCGGAATCGGAATTATTAAATCTACTCTGGATTTTTCCATTGTTCATTAACCGGAAATCTGATGTTATGTTGGCTGTCAATGTTGGTTGTCAAGAGTAGAAGTAGAGAAAACGTTCTAATGCCAAGTTTGAAATTCTGGCACCCCTCTGAGGTTAGGCACATACCAGGAGCAGCAGCATTATGAAGCAGTTTGGTGCCCATTAGCTCATAATTTCCGACTGCCCATGTGATACAGTTTACCCCACCAAGTATATACAGACAATGTTTGGACAAGTCAGTTAGCATTGCAAGGTCGGATCATGGTAATTAAGCTTTCACACCATGGTCAGCGGGGCATAGGGTATTGGACACGATCGCGTCTTACCGATTTATTTTAGTACTCTAACGTTCACGTTTGCTTTGACAGGACTTTCATATTGCTTCCGCATTTAGATTTGACACAATAGCTTCGGAACAGCTTAAATGGGCTGCTTGCAATTGTCGTACATCAGATCAAGGATTAATTCCTTGCCTTAATTCTATTCTTCAAACATATGGGTTGAGAACTCCTGTCACGAACTTGAGCATTGGGCATACTTTGTGTGCGGTTCCAGTCCAGCTTTGGCCATATTTGTTCACGATCTTGTCCGTGGTAGACCATATCATATATCGCCAAATCAACTTTAACATACAGTACAATATTAAAGATTGGCCTAGTGAACCGTGTCGGAGCACCATGAATTTGAAATACAATCAGTTTTTTTAGTTAAATATATGATAATTGTGTTATCAAAAATTAAATAGTAATTTGGATAGAACTTTAGGGAAGTATCGTCACAAAGTTCGGTGCTTCCATAACGAAGCTTTTACCAGGCCTTATAACTATTGCTCAGGGAAGACTATTACTCGCGGCAACAACTTTTAATGAGAGAAATAGTTTGTCTGTTGGAATTTCATATATATATATGCATATATATATATATATATATATATATATATATATATATATATATATACATATATTTATATATATATACATATATATATATCTACAATAAGGATGAAAAATAATTAATGTTAATGAGTCAAAGAGCTCTGCGTTTGCGGAGATTCTCAAGATTTGTATGCAATGCGAGTATTTGCAATTCAAATGTTTGTTCTCATAGTATTAGTACATAAAAAGAGAAAAAGCAATATTGCATTGTGTTTATAATTCATTTTTTTTTGTTGGGTGTTGTTGTTTTTTTCTATGGATGTGTGTTTAGCTTCAATTATTTTTGTGTAGCCAAGCGTCAGAAATGCAAAAGAGCAGCAATTACTAGCAACAAAGTAAAAATTAAATAAAGCGGTTTACCAAAAGCAAAAAACAAAAAAAAAAAAAAAGACGACGTCATGCAAATAAACGAACCAAACAAGGCGTAATATTCTGGTAGATATTCAATCCTGGTCGGTAGAGCTCTCATTCCATTTACTCGAAATGCATTTTGACCGCGCACCGCCAACAACCAAACAAATATAGGTCTTTTAACTGTGTTTGAGAAAATTTTTGCATATTCAAGTTTAGTTTTTGGTTGTTGTTAGTTGACCTCTCTCTCCTTCTTTCTTTCATTCTTTTCTTTCATGCACTGCAAGACTTTTAGCTGCCTGTACTTTGCCACTACAATAGTAAGAATATGAAAGGCGCAAACTTTCACCCAAAAGTATGAGTGCAACCACAGAACCACGTCGAATATTGCCTTTTATCCCGAGGGTAAAATTACTTGCCTGTAGAAAAACTTTTTGCCTGTAGACAAAGCAGCATTTATAGAGGATGCAAGGTAGAAAGAAATGTAGAGTGTGAGAGAGAGAGAGAGAGAGAGAGAGAGAAAGCACGAAGGATAAATTACAAATGACTCTACTGTAAATCCATAGTCATTTCATTTGTGGCAATTACACCGACGACGATGGCGGTAGCGGTTTCAACAATGCCTTAGTCGATTTTAAATGTGGAATGTAAAATGAGCAAGCAATCATTGTTGACTACGAGTATGCTTGCTTTATATCTATGAAAAGTGATTAACGAATATTGTACATCTATTCAATAAATTTACATATGATCACCATGATTTTAGATTTAGATAAGAAAATGTGCTATGGATATTGCATTATAATTGTGGCGTAGCATAAAGAATATAACAATCGCAACATTTATTATATATTGCAATAATGACACATTATTATGTTAAAACCTTTAGGTAAACTGACTAGTTCGGCCAGAATTTGTGGTCCTGATGTAAATTTGTCCATTTTAATACGGACACATACTTTTAGCGGCAATCCACCTTAATAGTCTTCGATTAAAAGGCAAAGTATTGCAGAATAGAAGGGCAGTGAAATATAATTTTGGTCTTAAATTTTCTTACACGATTACACA
This sequence comes from Megamerina dolium, assembly GCA_963854835.1. NCBI lineage: Eukaryota > Metazoa > Arthropoda > Insecta > Diptera > Megamerinidae > Megamerina > Megamerina dolium. The sequence continues at coordinate 39,437,369 of OY978528.1, forward strand.
TATACAAATTTCGATGGTACAGCATAAGATAAAATTCATATACGATATATGTAAAAATAAAGTCAAATAGAATGCTAAATAGCATAAATATTGTATAAAAAATTATCTAGAGTATGAAATGACAAGTTGATGTAAAAAGAAAAAGTTGTAGAAAAGAATAGCTATATTTTTACAACTCGTACCTATCTACAAAATAAAAGATAAACATATTAAATGCATTGAAAAACCACAATAACAAAACAATTCCATCGAGAGCACGTACTATGTTACTCCCATATCTCAATTGTATGCTGATTTCCAAAAAACATAAAATATAACTACAAATACGAAATATCCGAGTAACAACATCATCAAAACTTGCTGCATAACGCATACGTATCATGTATCGCATAGACGACTTATATGTATTTAGTCACTACAATGCAGCAATGTAAAATCTACACAAGTGTACGTAAGTATAAACAACAACAAAAACTTACCATCACACCACAAGTTGGCAGCAATACATGCATCAATTTCAGGACATTTGTATTCGCAATCCGATTCCTTTGGATAGAATCCAAATTCACCAAGCGTATCGTTGCTGCCACTGACACTACTACTAGTGCCACTGCTACTACTAGGGCCGGTACCAGCACCGCCGGCACCACCACCACCAATCGTTGTAGTGGCATTTCCTTGTAAATCAAACTGCTGCAATAGTGAATTTTTGGTACGATGTATTTCCAACCATGTAAATGCAATATCACCGGGTTCCTTGAGTATCGGCTCCAGCACCAAACTGACGGGTCTGTATAAAATATAGATATAGGTAAGTTTAAGTGAATGCTTACACCTGCAAATTTCTTTAATCAACTATCATATATTTACATATAGTGGAAACTTCTATATTCATTAGAGTGGTTCCTAGTTTTATGGAAAGCGATGTATGTGCTAGATTTTAAAAGTATAATATTTATGTACTTCAAAGAGAAACTCTAAAAACTTCCTACAAAAGTATTGAGACTAAAATTTCTCTGACTTATAGTTGGCAGATTTCATAGTAAAGGGTTATCCATTTCGAGGTTTCAAAAGTATAGGGCTAGAATTCGACATCTGTCAAACTGAGTTGTTAAAACAATTTCTTTCTTTTTCAGTTCAAAGTCTGACATTTGCGAAAATGGATCGCTTAACTATCGCACAACGCATTAAAATTGTAAAAACCTACTACAAAAATGGTGATTCTGCCACAGCCACATATCGTGCTTTAAGAGGAGATTATGGTTTCACATAATCGTCCAACTACGCAAGCAATTGCCAAATTGTGAAGAAATATGAAGAGACTGGATCGGTTACAGATATTGTAAGGCCTGTGCATCATCGTTTCGCTCGTACCACTGAAAATATCGCTGCTGTAAGTGAAAGTGTTGCCGAAGACCCGAATATGTCGATTCCTCGTCGTTCTCAGGAATTAGGACTGTCTTACGGCACATTATGGCGTATTTTGCATTTGGATCTACACCTACATCCATATAAAATCCAGCTTACACAACAACTGAAGCCAGCTGACCATTCACAACGTCGTAGATACGTCGAATGGGTGCTTGAACAACAGGCGGTGGACGGCGATTTTTCGAACAAAATTTTCTTCAGCGACGAAGCACATTTGTCACTCGGTGGGTATGTTAACAAACAAAATTGTCATATTTGGGGTTCTGAGAATCCTCAAGTAATTGAAGAGAGAAGAGAGGCCACTACATCCACAAAAAGTCACTGCTTGGTGCGCTCTTTGGTCCGGAGGTGTGATTGGACCTTACTTCTTCGAAAACGACTGTCACCGTCAATTCGGAGCGTTATGGTCATATGATAACCGACTTTTTTTTGCCTGCTATTGAAGAATACGACTTAGAGAATATGTGGTTTCAACAAGACGGTGCCACATGCCACACAACTCTAGCGAATATGGCTTTATTGCAAGAGAAATTTTCTGGCCGCGTAATTTCTCGTCGTGACGATATCAAGTGGCCACCAAGATCATGCGATTTGACACCGCTTGACTTTTTTTTGTGGGGCTACGCGTAAGACCGTGTTTATGCAGATAAACTTTTAACTCTTGAGCACCTAAAAACCAACATTCGTCACATTATGGCTGAGATACCGCCCAATATGTGTCAAAAGGTGGTCGAAAATTACCTCAAAAGAATCGATGCTTGCAACAATTCGCGTGGTGGTCATTTAAATGATGTAGTATTTCACACATAATATCAACATTCAAACTTTATAATAAAAAAGAAATATCATGATAAAAAATATTTTATATGTGTTTTATTTACATTTACTTTTGAAACCGCAAAATGGATAACCCTTTATATTTCCAAACGCCCTTGTGTGGCTATAGATGCTTATATCACTTTGACAGTTGAGAAGTCAGAACAACTCGATTGTACATTGAAAAATGCTTCTCACATAGTGAGCGCTGCGATATTTGATATATATGTTTCGATTAGAATCTCAGATTTAAGAAATTATGGAATATAAAAAAAAAGATATCGTCCATAACTCATCCATTACTATTCCTCAATTGATTTGATTTATTTGATTTATTGTTATTTCCTGCTGTAACAAGTGCAACATTAAAACTTACAGGGTGACAGTCATCATAATCATTTTCCAAGGGGCATTGATATTTCAAATGGTCCAATAAAACTATCTATATTCACCTTTTCGATATCAATATGATGGTTGATAAATTGAAAAGGTTCTAAACTTTTCCACAAGTTCTACAGGCGTTTCTTTGGACTACGTAAGCAATCGAGAAATCGAGTTCACTCTCGAACAACGAAAACTATACTCTGCAAGTCTCTCATCGTGTCTGTTCTTACATTTGGTGCAGAAGCATGGACTTTTCCATAAAGGAAGAGATCTTGCTTGGAGTTTTCGAGTGAAACGTGTTACACTGGAAATATTTCGACTTATTTGCATTGGTGACTAGTACCGAATAAGATAAAATGATGAGCCATATTCTCATATTGAGCGTCTGTGCTGGATCGGTCATATGGAGCGATTGGAAGAACATACTGTAGCCAAGAATGAGTTGTATTGGGAACTTGCTGAAGACCGGCGATGGAAAGGAGGAGGAGGATGAGGACATTTTTGTAATAGTAAAAGAGGTAAATAAGAAATCTCGTGAAGAAGGTTGAATGAAGTGAATTGAGGAACTGTATGCATTTTAGACAAAGACAAGCTTCAAGAACCGAAAAATACAGGAGTGCTGACATGAAATAATACGATGAAAAAAGCAATCAGAGATGGATAACATTTTTATTATTGCAGAACACGGTTGTGCGTTGTTAGTTCTGTCGTTATAGCATAAATTTTCATATATGAAAAAATTCGGAAAAGGTTTTTTTAATTCATTACATCTCAGAAATTATGTTTTCATATTTCAAATTGAATCCGATGGCTTACTTATCTGATTAAATTTAAAAGTGAAAATAAAATTTGCGATATGCACCACCAAAGTTTAGCGTCCCTTCATGATGATTACCCTGTATGTACTAACGCATTTAGTAGCTGAGTTCAGTAACATAAATATTGTCTATGAAATAGATAGAAATAGAGGGAGTGGCTATTGTCGTACACATTCATTTACAATAGAAGACTTGTGCTTTTTTGGCGTTTCTATAATTTATTGAGTTGCAAGTTGTATCCTTAGTCGATTTTCGTAAACATTTATCGTTGTTCGTGTGCATGCATAAATACAGGAATTCACTCGTTAAACAGTCATAGCACCTTAAGGACACAAAAACAATCTATTTTAACGAGCATTACCGATGGTACGTAAGTACCTATATCGTCTATTTTGGTTGTTCTTGTAGAAAAAGGGTTCTTCTCTATTCATTTTGGCACGCACGTTTACACGTTGTAACTGTTTGTGTGTGTATGGTTATGTGTGCATCAAGCATCAATTTGGAATTTAGCAGGACATTAATGACCAGCCTGTTTGCCAGACCAGCCCAATAGGTTGTTTTCATATGTACTATTTTATGTACCTGTGTAGGTACAATACATACATATACCGTGTTGCTAATAATTTTTATTGCAATGTTAGGCCAAAAGGTATAAATTTGTGAAAAATGCACAGACTTATGTAGCTAAACACATTTACCAAATACAATGTGTACTAGATTGTGCTAACAAATATATATGTATATAACGATACCCCAAGGTGTAATTGCATGGTATGGGCTATTTTATGTAGATATCGTTTGGGCTTAACCCATTTTTAATGATTGTAGCTTTGAAGCAGCCAAGAGAAGTGTGCACTTCGAATAAGCGAAAAGCTAAGAACATTTTTTTAACAACATAAACAAAATGTATTGTGCTCTTGGTGGAATAAAAACGTTAAAAAAGTTGTACCCAAAATATAGACTTACTTGTTTGTAAACAGCGGCTGACCATTTGTCCAATCTTCAGAGAAAATGTGTAATGATGACGGTCGTGGGCCAGTCTGTGCCGGACAAATAACGCGCATTGCTTTCAACGGTCGTCCCGAGTAGATCATTAGCCGATTTTTCGTATGACAACGCATGGCGTCCTCAGACGTTGGATCCACTGGCAAGTATGAGCCCCATGTTTGCACAAACAGTGATCGTTCCAATGTTTGCGCTTCAATATACCATGAAAGTCCCTCGCAGCTGGAATCTTGTGATTTCATAGGGTACTTGATCTCATCCTCACCACCGGATCCCTTGAGTTTGAGTCGTTTACGACATTCGCTGACACGTTTGAATTCGTACGATGCAAAGAAGAAAACATCAGCAAAATCTTCTGATATGTTGAGTCGACTCACAGCAAATGTCAGCTCCATCACCCGTGAATTCGAGATAAATGTGAGCGGTGCATTATTGTACAGCGCACTAGAGTTGTCACAAAAGCAACCCAATTGTATTTTCACATCACGAAATGGTACATCGAAGAGACGAAGTTCCGTGATTCGGCCCTCTGGATCCAATTGGTTGCAACGCGGTCGTCCCGTATGTAAATCCGAATCAGTGGTGCATGTGGTTCCATCACCAAAGGATACATTATGCAAGACAAGGCGAACACGTTCCGACGGTCCAGCTTCGAAACGATACAGACATGTGAGATTTTTTCCACCGCCACGCCCGTATAGGAATACATTACGTGGTACTTGAATGTTGCCTTTGCGTTTACGAAAGACACGCGAACACAATGGTGGTACTGGCTCTTCGCCACGTCGACCAGGCCATGGTTCGCCGCCTTGTTCTGTATCAACAAATTCATAATTAAGCGAGAATTGTGCTGGGAATAACGCGGTACCGGTATGCGTATGGAATTCTAGTTTCTGTAATGAAATTAAATGAAGTTGGAGAGATGAAGAAATATCAAATAAATTGCCATCCAAATAGTCAATAAAAGCAAATGGCCTGTTGAAAATACAAAATTTTGTGCGGTAGCGTTGAAAGTATATTGTCGCTTGGTATGAAAACTGTCAAATAGATGAAATGTAAACATTAGTTCTTCAATTTTTGTATTTACCATTCGCCTGAATATCCTTCAGCAATACATTGTAAATTCATACTATATACTACAGTGCATACATACATATGGTACAATTTAGTTGAGAATTGAGATTGGCACTCAAGGGTTGCCGCCGCCGTTGGAGCAGCTCCTAATTAAATCACATAAAGATGTGAGTGAATGTATCGTAGAAGATTTTTGAAGATGACATTGCAATGCAAAGCAATGCAATGAAATCCAATGCTTGTCATAAAATCACAAACACACACATACCATACCCAAATACATATTTACATTTACTTATTCATACAAATGTTTACATAGAGATATGTATATTTGCCGTGACTTCGTATATTTGATTTTCGTTTTTGACGTCCAACATCTTTACCTCGGGTCGCGGTGCACATTCAACATGCCGGTTGTTTTGTATGTGTGTGTGTGTGAAGTATGGGGTGGGCGATATCCCAATAAGAAAATTTATGTTATAATACATTACCAAAATCGACTATAGAATTCATTAGTGAAAATCATATTGACCAAATGTTCTGTTCTTTGGTAAGGGAAGAGTTCAAATCAAGCAAGTAATGAAAAAAATGTATTAAGATGGTAAAAGAGCAGATTAGTAAAAAAACTAGTTATATATTTTGTGCAGCCCGTGAAATTTACTTAGAAATTTCGCACGGCTATTGTGTTCTAATAAACACTGTACATGAAATTGATTCTGATATACCGAGGGTCATATAAATTCCACAGCAAACCATTTCCAAAGCGACTACTGATCTTAATGAGATGTTTGAGTTATGATTAACTCGTCCAAGAACAGCAAGATGCTTAAAAATCGGATACCGTTGAGCAGAACTTAGTGATTCACTTCATTTGAAAGAGATTATAAAGCCGTGATTATTAAGAAAGCTATATAAATTCATAAAATTTTTGGACTCAGAGACACGTTTGTGGTCAAGCATGACTTCCGAACTTATAGTAGAAAACTAATTCTTTCTGTTTAAATACTCAAAAAAATGATTGTCATATCTGAAACTCAAAGCTCTGTATTTGCTCAGTTTGAAGTTGTTAAAATGGGATCTGTACAGTATGCGAAATCGAATTATAGTAGATGAGCTACATACTTCATCACTTCGAAACCGCCTGCCAAGTTATCTTAAACGTATCGCACGATGATGATGATTTTTAAAGAAAGTTTCTGATCGAAAGTAGTTGCCTCTGGGTGTACGAATATGCCATACATAAATATCTTCCTAATAAAATGCATCTAACATCTAAGCACGTTTTAAAGAGAAGTTTACGTACTTTTTCTCTTATCATTTCTAACATATTCTCACTGGGTTCGAGTATTTGGTGTGGTCGTTACGAGCAGTGAGGTACGACCATGGTGTTCGGGTATTTGTCGTATAATATTTATATGCAATGTTTTTGTAAATGTTGGTTTTGGAAATTTGAATTTGGCAAATGCCGCATGTTTTCCAATTCTCCTGCATTTTTTTTGTTCTTTTGGCGCAACGTTTGTTAGCTCTCCACACAAGCTGTAGCAGTGAAGTCGAGTGTTTAAATTTGATTAATTCCATCGTCGTGAAATTTCAACAAGAAAGTAAATACAAAATTCACACTGCTGCTGTGTATTTTATTTATTTATGTATGCATATATAAAATATATACCTACTATATTCTTCTCCCTCGACCTCTCTCTTTTTCTGTATAGAAAAAAAAAAACGGAAACTAAGAAGGATAAGACTACAAAAGGAACTTATTTTAACAGCATTCACCGTTAACAACAAAACAAAGAGATAAATACTCTACAAATACAGTTGCATTCAAATAATGTTGTTGTGTAACTCTATTTATCTGTGCTTGAAGTTTGTTGTTTTGGTTGTATGTTTTTTTTCCTATCCCGCTTCTCTCTCTCTGTCTCTTTGTCTCTGTAAAAGGATTCACAGGCATTCTTTTACAAAAAAACAAATGTCATATGCCAGCAACTTGTATGGGGACTTGTGAAACATTAACAGCCTTGAGCTTATTTTAATTTCAAGTGCCACCGCAGTATAATTGAACACGCAAAAGTTGAAATGACCGACCAGTACATCCGCTCTCCACTATCCCAGCATGTTAAACTGGAAATCATGAAAAGGAATGTAGCGTGGGGAAAAATGGAAAAAAAACACTGAAATTCCATTCAATAGATGGTATTTAAATTTATTAATTCCATGTGTATTGGTTGTTCTTGCGTTTTTTTTTTCATTTAAATTCCTTTAATTGGTTTGCATTTATTGTAATTTGTATTCAATAAAAGGGCATTAAAAAAACAATCAAACAAATAATAAAAACAAAAATATAAGAATAGTAAGAATTATTGGAAAATATTATCCAACTTTCATTACTGTTATTTGTTTTTTCGAAGACCTGAAATTAGTATTTATAGTATCTTATCTATCTTATGTGGCCATAACAACCGAATATCGATTTAGGCCGAAAATAACATGCTTCGCCAGCCATCTCTGTTCTTCGCTAGCTGGCGCCAGTTAGAAATTCCAAGCGCCGTCAGGTTCTCCAGTACTTGGTCTTTCCACCGGAGGTTTGGTCTTCCTCTTTTGCGTCGTCCTCCAGCGGGTTCCGAATATAACACCTTCTTAGCTGGAGCGTGTTCTTCCATTCGCTCGACATGACCTAGCCAGCGCAGCCGCTGGATTTTGATGCGCTTTACTATGTCAATATCGGCATACAGCTCGTACAGCTCATGGTTGTACCTTATTCGGTACTCGCCACCAACGCAAATAGGTCCAAAGATCCTGCGTAGGACTTTTCTCTCGAAAACTCCAAGTATTCGCTCATCCGAGGTGGAAATTGTCCAGGCTTCAGCGCCATATGTTAGGACAGGCATGATGAGAGACTTGTAGAGTGTAGTTTTCGTTCTTCGAGAGAGGGCTCGACTTCTCAATTGCTTACTCAGCCCAAAGTAACACCTGTTAGCAAGAGTTATCCTACGCATGATCTCCAAGCTGACGTCATTACTGCTGTTAATGCTGGTTCCAAGATAGACAAAGTCCCTTACTACTTCAAAAGCGTAGTTGTCAACAGTGACGTGCTGTCCAAGACGCCGGGACTCTTTGTTTGTTGACACTAGATACTTCGTCTTGCCCTCGTTCACCGTGAGACCCATCCGACGCGACTCTCTTTCCAACTCTGAGAATGCTGCACTGACTGCTCGCGTGTTCATGCCGATTATGTCAATATCGTCGGCATACGCTAACAGCATGACACTTTTGTTGAAGATAGTGCCATTATGTCGTAGATCAGCAGCTCGTATTATTTTCTCCATAATAAGATTGAAGAAGTCGCACGATAACGAATCACCTTGTCTGAAACCCCGTTCGGTATTAAACGGTGCGGAGAGGTCCTTCCCAATTTTCACTGCACAACGGGAGTTATGCAGTGTCATTCTACAAAGTCGAATGAGCTTTGCAGGAATACCGAACTCAGACATTGTTGCGTAGAGTTAATCCCTTACCGGACTGTCGAAAGCGGCTTTATAATCAACAAATAGGTGGTGTGTGTCGATCTGTTTTTCTTGGGTCTTCTCCAGGATTTGGCGCAGTGTGAAAATCTGGTCGATGGTGGATTTACCAGGTCTGAAGCCACACTGATAAGGTCCAATCAGGTTGCTGAGCATAGGCTTCAATCTTTCACACAGTACGCTCGATAGAACCTTGTACGCGATGCTCAGGAGACTTATTCCACGGTAGTTGGCGCAAATTGTGGGGTCTCCTTTTTTATGTACAGGACAGAGAACACTGAGCCTCCAATCATCAGGCATGCTTTCATCCGACCATATTCTGCTTATGAGCTGGTGCATGCGGGTGAGCAGCTCATCGTCTCCGGTCTTAAACAACTCGGCAGGCAGGCCATCAGCACCTGCAGCTTTGTTGTTCTTCAGCCTTAAAATGGCCGTTTCAACCTCGTCATAGTCGGGTGGTGGAACATCAACACCATCATCTGTAATTGGGGTTATCGGGCATTCTCCTCCACTGGCGGAATTGTTCGTAGCATCGCCATTCAGTAACGTGGAGAAGTGTTCCCTCCATAGGCTCAGTACACTCTGGACATCCGTAACCAGATTCCCATTTCCATCACGACAAGAAGAGGCTCCGGGATTTAAACCTCCACTCAGGCGCTTGATCTTTTCGAAGAATTTTCGAGTCTCATTCTTGTCGGTACACATCTCTATCTCCTCACACTCGCGTCTTTCCAACTCCCTCTTCTTGCGCCTGAAAAGACGTCTCTCTGCACTCCTTTTCTCTCTATACCGCTCCTTAACAGCTCGCGTTACGCCTGCACGCAGGGTTTTTCTGTAGGCGGCGTCTTTCTCTGCGGTAGCGTCGCGACACTCCTGATCATACCACTCATTCCTCAGAGGCCGGTAGTAACCGATTACCTCCTCGGCAGCAGTAGTCATGGAGTGGGATATATGTGTCCACCGTGCGCATGTATCATCAAGTGGGGGAGTGTTCTGCATGAGCAGATCCGATAGTCGAGTGGAAAATGCATCTGCTGTCTCTGGTGATTGCAGCTTACTGACGTCGAGCTTTCTCTGTGTGGGACTTCTCTTGTTATTTGCGACACATAAGCGTGTGCGCACCTTAGCTGCACAAGGTAGTGATCCGAGTCGATGTTGGCACCACGGATCGATTTCACGTCCATCACACTGGAAGCATGCCTTCCGTCAATCAACACATGATCAATTTGATTTCTTGTACGATGATCTGGAGACAGCCATGTCGCTTTGTGGATGTCGAGATGCTGGAATCTGGTACCACCAATTACCATGTTTCGTGCTGCGGCGAAGTCGATCAGCCTTATTCCGTTATCGGAGGTGTTTTGGTGGAGGCTGAATTTTCCGACAGTTGGACCAAAGTTACCTTCCTTGCCCACCCTGGCATTAAAGTCGCCAAGCACGATTTTGATATCGTGGCGGGGGCAGCGGTCATAAGCTTCTTCGAGGCGCTGAAAGAAGCTCTCCTTGGTCACATTGTCCTTCTCATCCGTCGGAGCGTGGGCACATATAAGGCTGATGTTGAAAAATTTTGCCTTGATGCGGATTGTGGCCAGCCGTTCATTCACAGGCGTGAACTGCGAGACAAGATGTCGTAGTCTCTTGCTGACCAAAAATCCACATCCTAATTCGTGCCTTTCAGCATGGCAACTGTAGTAGATGTCACAGGACGCTCTTTTGGAGCAGCCCTGTCCTGTCCATCGCATTTCCTGGAGAGCGGTGATGTCAGCTCTGTATTTTTCGAGGACATCAACCAGCTGGATAGAGGCACCCTCCCTATAAAGGGATCGGACATTCCAGGTGCATATCCGTAAATCGTGGTCCTTTTTTCGTTTGCGGGGGTCATCAACAAAAACGGTAGTCCTTCTCCGAGGCATATTTGTTTTTTTCATTGGGGGGGTTTTTTATGTGGCGGGTCCCAAACCCAACGCACAACCTCTAACCGAGGAGATTTTCGTATTTATAGTATATAGGTGTGAAAGTAAAAGTTGTTGGCGCATGACGATCATATTGACACAATTGTCATGAACACACCCATCGTGAACAAACAAAGAGTCTCAGTATCTTGGAAATCACGTAACTATAGACAACAACGCTTGCGAAGTGGTAAAGAACTTTGTCTATCATGGAACCAGCATTAACACCGGTAACGGCGTCAGCCTGACTTTAGCTAAAAACTCTTTGGAAAAAATTATGTGTATACGGCTTATTTTTAATTTTCACTTTGTTTAACAGAAACCCCAAACATTATTTGGACAAGTCTAGTATATTTGCATTTTGAGCCACTGAAATTATTGTATAATCACACTCTAATTTACTTATTATCCATGCATATTACAAAGTTCATTGATTTCATTGTAAATGTAATCTATTGTAAAATTCAATGTAAATGAATAAATGTTTAAAATTGTGTAAAATTCAAAATATAGAATTTAGCTAGATTCATTTTAGTTAACATACTAAGTACGAGTATTTGAATTTAGTGACGCACTGCAGATGGTTGCATTGTTGATTTTATTGAATGCATAACTTTAGGCTTTAAACTGCAAATATATGAAGAAAGAAATTATCGTTCTGTCACAAAATATTTTGATGACAAACAGAAATACTATTACACGTACCAGTTGAAAAGCAGCAAAGGATTAGTCGTTGTGATAAAAGGCATTGAGCCAAATGTTGACTGCAATGATGTGAAAATAGCTATAGAAGAAGTGGGTTTTAAGGTCAAATCCGTGTTCAACATAAAAAATAAAGAAAAACAACCTACGCCATTATATCACGTCGAGTTGGAACCCGATATTAAGAAACTTAAAAAGGGTGAAATTCAACCAATATATAATATAAAATATTTAATTCACCGAAGAATTTCGGTGGAAGAACCTCATAAAAGATCGGGCCCACTACAATGTGCTAACTGTCAAGAGTATGGGCACACAAAATCTTACTGCACTCTACGAAGTGTATGCGTTATATGTGGGGACTTTCATCCCACCTCCAAATGTATTGTTAACAAAGAAGATTCTTCTGTTAAAAAATGTAGTAACTGCGGTGGAAATCACACTGCAAACTATAGAGGTTGACCAGTTTATACTGAGCTCAAACTCAAACTTAAAAGTACTTAACAAGTAAGACCTCGCAACCCATCAATGGTTAATGCTCCTCAAATAGAGCATGTATCTGCTCCTCCTCCACAAAATGTTACAAATACTACTCATGTTATGCCAACATCTTATGAAAACATTTTAAAGGGGACTACTCCTCCAGTTCAAGTTAATCAAGATAGTGTTCCAAACACTCTTGAAAATTTTGTAAATAATCTGGTCCAGTTAATGACACATTTTATGAATTCAATGCAAGGCATGATGCAAGAGCTAATGAAAAATCAGTCCATGCTCCTTGAAGCAATTCTGTCAAAACAATGAACGAACTAAAGTTATGTTTTTGGAATGCAAATGGGTTAAGCCAACATAAAAATGAACTGAAAGTATTTCTCCATAAAAATCAAGTTGATGTAATGCTTATTTCAGAAACTCATTTCACAAAATTTAATAATTTTTCAATAAATGAGTTTACGCTTTATGATACCAAACACCCTGAAAATAAGGCAAGAGGAGGGACAGCTATCCTCATCAAAAATAGAATAAAACATTATGCATTAGAAGAATTTTGCAAAGAATATATTCATTCCACCTCTATTTGTATAGAAACAAGTACCCAAAAATTAACAATATCTTCTGTTTACAGAATCACAATTTTCTGAATATTTTGCAACTTTAGGGCATACGTTTATCGCGGCGGGGGATTATAACGCCAAGCACACTTATTGGGGTTCCAGGCTTATATCTCCAAAAGGTAGACGTCTTTTCTCGACAATATCAAGCAACGGATATGATGCCATATCTACCGGCCAACCTACTTACTGGCCTTCAGATCCTAGAAAAGTACCGGATCTTATTGACTTTGCAGTAACTAAAAGTCTAAAAAGAACCCATTTAAAGGCATGGCCATCCTTTGAACTTTCATCTGATCATTCTCCATCGTTCATTTTACTAAATGTTTTAGTTAGTTTCAGGGAATCAAGCCAGTATCTTACAAATAAATTCACTAATTGGCTAAATTATAAAAAATATATTAGTTCTCACATTGGCCTTAAAATACCTCTTAAGACAGTAAAGCAAGTCGACAGTGCAGTTGAAAATTTCACCAAGTTGGCTCATGAAGCTGCTAAAATTGGTAATCCTCCATCTCTTGTAGATTTATTTGGTTTGAAACCTCAACATAAATTCCAAGATTATAAAAAGCATACAAATGCCGATATTGAGGAATTAATTAAAATTAAAAGGAAAGCCAGGAGAGAATAGCAGCAGCATAGATCACCAAACCTAAAACAAAAATTGGCAGACTGCACTAAAACACTTAAAAGAATCTTAAAAGAAGCCGAAGAGAGACGTTTAAATGTATATATTAGTAATCTTGCTGCAACAAAAGATACAGATTATTCTATGTGGAAAGCAGTCAAAGGTGTAAAATGTCCGATAATAAGAGAGGCTCCAATACGAATGCCAGATAGATCATGGGTAAGAAGCATTTGCAAATCACTTAGAAGGCGTTTTCAAACCAAATGAATCTACAAGAGATGGAGGATTACCAATCATGACCAATAACAGCTCTACTACCTTAGTGAGATTTTCTTTAAAGGAACTTAACAAAATCATAAATGAACTAAACGTCAAAAAAGCTGCAGGGTATGATAAAATAAGTGCCAAAATAATCGCCGAGCTACCTCAAATTGCAGTAAAACAGCTGTTACACATAATGAATGCAATACCACGCCTTTGTTATTTCCCCTCAGCATGGAAAATTTCTCAAATAATTATGATTGCAAAACCTGGAAAAGATTCAACTAATGTATCGTCGTACAGGCCTATTAGCCTGCTGCCTATCCTACCCAAAGTGTTTGAAAAACTATTAATGTTGAAGATACAGCCAATTGTTGAAGCAAATAACATTATACCTTTGCATCAATTTGGGTTCAGAGCAAAACATGGTACAGTAGAACAAGTTTACAGAATAGTATCTAACATTACAAAAGCGTTCGAAGAAAAGCAGTACTGCTCAGCAGTATTTCTGGACGTCGCATAAGCTTTTGATAAGGTTTGGCATGATGGCCTACTTCACAAAATCGGTTGTCTCTTTCCTGATAACATTTGCAAAATATTAAAGAGCTATCTATTGAATAGGAAATTTATGGTTAAACAAAGATCGTATCTAACTCAAACACGTACGATAATGGCTGGGGTCCCGCAAGGAAGCGTCTTAGGTCCCTTTTTATATCTAATCTACACTTCAGATATACCAACAAATGGCAATCTTTTCACATCAACTTTTGCAGACGATACAGCAATTTTGAGCGTCGATGATAATCCCAGTAAAGCGTCAGAAAAACTGCAAAGTCACTTAAAAAGAGTACAACACTGGCTGGAGACATGGCGTATTAGATTCAACGAATCAAAATGCGTCCATATGACTTTCAAGTTGAATAGAAAAACATGCCCTCAACTTTAAATTAATGGTAAAAAAATACCACAAAAAAACGAAGTGACCTATCTAGGCTTTCATCTGGATAGAAGGCTAACCTGGAAGAAGCACATTGAAACAAAGCAATCGCATGCTAAATTAAAAGCAGCCAAACTTCATTGGTTGATTGGAAACGCCTAGAAATTGTCACTTCCTAATAAAATGCTTATATTCAAGTCCACCATTAAACAAATTTGGAGCTACGGCATTCAGCTTTGGGGCACTTCTTCAAACTCTAATATTGAGAAAATTCAGCGTGTTCAATCTAAAATCCTTAGACGTCTTTGCCGAGCTCCTTGCTACATCAGTAACACAAATATATACAAGGACCTACAGATTGACACTATTAAAATAGACATAGGGAAACATTGCTTAAATGCAAGCAAGCTTAAATATATTAAAAGACTAAAAAGGAAAAATGTTTTAAATATATCTTTCACATAATCTCTCATTACTATTATATATGTCCTTCATGAAATCACATGTTATATTTGTTTGCTTTAAGTTATTTGAATGATGTACACATTGGTGTAGAATCAACAAAATGTATTTTTTAGTATATAATATTTGTATAATTATTGTTAGTTTTGTAAGAAAGATACAATAAATAGAAGAAAATGAAAAAAAAAAAAAAATAATGAACTTTTGGTTGGCTACTCTATTGTGTTATACGTAATGTACGAGTATATTGGAATACCTATTTTTATTTATTTATTTATTTGTAAAAGGTGCTTTTGAAGAGTCAACCAAAAATATATGTGGATATAAGATTCGACGCTATCAATTGACATATATGTGAAGGATGTTTGGTAAATCACTAAGGAGTCCAATTTATGGTAAAAATATTTTTAACAATTGTGGAAATTTATTTAAACAAATCTGTATTCAACAAGAGTAATGCTTATAGAACATGTATTTAAATATGTTTAACTTTCATTAGCCATGTAAAAGCAAGGCGGATTTTTGCTACTTTTAGTGGCTCTCAGGTTAACTTATAGCCAGTTATAAACAACACAAATATATATTTATCGTCACGACTCCTAGGTAACTAAGACAAAAGATGTCTCTAAAGGCACGAATTAACCAGCCATGTCATCCCCAATGTTCAAATAATCGGACACACATATGAGAATGATGTCAACATAGCCATGAAAAGCTTCTGAAACAAAGCTCAGTATTAGAAATATGACAAGAGTTCTCTTGTTCGGAAGTAGCTTCCTCCAAATATTATTGATATTGCACTATTTGGTAAACTTAAAAATACCAAGCAGAAACGGTCGGCTAAAGTTCGGCACGTACTTGATTGCCAATATTAATTTTTATATACTACTAATACACAAAAAATAGCACCATTTTATATGAATATACATATGTATTTGCATGTAAGAGCCAACTATGCGTGTGGTTCCTGTTCATTACTCTCGAAAAAGGAGTTTTTATGGCTCTTTTCCATTATAAATTCATTCATATGCATGTATATATGAATATACATATATGTACAAATATGTATATTAACGTATATGCTGAGGTTGACTAGTTTATTATCAATTTATTAAAACCACGTTTAAATTTTCAACATCATTGAAATATGTATAGGGTTCGTCTCTGCTTCCGCAATCACTTTACACGAGTATACATACATATGCGATCATCAAACCAAAATTCAAACGTCATACTGGTCGTTGCTGCAATGCATTTAAATACAATGCCTCGCTCTTAATTTTGCTATAATATTCACACTCGTACTCTCGGATGCTTTAGGATGAAACCACAAAATTTCAAGTTGACCACAAAAAGTCGATTAATGTTTTATGACTAAAATTTGAACTTTTTATATATTGTTGATATATACATATGTATATACTAAGGTGAGTCAAATTGTATGGATCATAATATTAAAATTTTGAACATTTTTCAAATCATTCAAGCATTTTTTTAAGCAAACTAAAAAATCTAAAAATTAAGCTAAGCAAAAATGAATTTCAGATTGGGATCTGCCAAATTTTTTATAGTCATTATAGAAACATCAACTTTGTAGGAGAGGGTTAATGGGTTCAGAGAAAATAACGGTGAAGAAAAAATTAAAGGGGTTGGTCATACATTTCAATACCCTAGGAACAATTCTTGGGCCCTTTTACTGTCATTTTGTAGGCGAGTCTTGATGACAGATAAATTTAGTAAGTATCTTGAGAGTGCATGTTCACCATTTATTACCCCACTCAAGGGGTAATTCGATGTGAGATTTGCCAAGTGTTCATTTTGTAGGCGACCTTCCCTAGGGGTTACAGATAGAGCGTAAGCATGTTTGGAGGACATATTAGGGATACAAAATTAATGTTGGTTAGTCATATATTTCACCATACTAACGACGATTCCTTGGCATATATGGGGTTAATGGTGTTTTTGCATTAATTTTATATGGAACCCCCCCTTAAGGTGTGGACTTAGAGAGAGAGAGAGAGAGAGAGAGAGAGTAGAGTATGTTTTGGCCTTCTTGACGCACCTTAATATATATACACAGTCTATGATTTATATGTACCTACATCTGGACCTATGTATATATGTATGGATATTCATATTTGGTTGCTCTGTTTATTGAGCCACAATGAAAAATTCAACTAATGAGTGTTGTTGTTGTTTCTGTTGCTTTGTTACTTGGTTGTTTTTATTTATATTGCACATGTTATGGATGGATGCTGCAGGACAACATAATATTTGTTAGCTAACAAAAACACATACATTCAAGTACATACAACATTTTATGTATACAAATGCATTTATGAAATATTTCCTTTCATCTCCACCTTCAGTAGAAAGTTAGTAGAGTGCATGTTGTAAATATAACTGGATACAACTATATTTGTTGTTGACTTGGCTTCCGAAATTAACACACTCTGCTTTCTAGTACATCATATTGTATAATAGATATGCACTACGATATATTGTATAGTATATTAAGAACAACTACGATGGCAATAACAAAATTTGTCATTCTGATGTTTATACGAAAATGAACTAGATACTCACTTATATACTATCCGATATGTAGGTATATATAGCATGCGACATATGAAAATAATCACTTGAATTTATGCTCTGACAAAAAAAATTTAATCTAATCAGTAAAGTATTTTTCCATTGTGTTTATAGTTTATTTTTGTTTATTATTTATTATTAATATCATAATATTAAATTGGACCTCAATTTTTACGAGTAACTTCGAATTGTGTATACTGTGTAGAGCAAGTATACTTAAATCTTTAGTAAAATATTATTGTTACGCCTTCAGTAAGAGTTGGACTTATCGACTTATTCTTAAATGGCTAAACCAATGAAATAGTCGTCAACACAATTATGAAGTAACTGACAATGAGGAAAGAGATTTCATAATGATACTACCTATTCAACGCTCTTTGGGTTTCAAAGGGCTCGAAAGTTGAAGTATGATTTTTCTATTTAGTTCTGTGGTTGCAAGTGCTATCAGTTACATTGCTTTTTAATCCTTTGGGCAAGCATTCTCGTCTTCTTTTTGCATCTATGTTAATTATTTGATATTACATTTTCACTAAATGGCAACTGAATTTCAAGCACATGTAGTATTTTTATTTATTCGTATTTAGATATTTTGCGTAATGATCGTAGTATATATTTGATTCAGCAAAAATTTCAGCGAACGTAATTATCAATATGTTGTGAAGTGTGTAAATACACATATTAGATATGTACTAATAAACATTCGTATCACAAAATCAATGTTGTTTTTTTTGGTACTCTCATTGTTGGCTGTCCTTTTGCTGTTGTTGTTTGTTTGTATGTACTTTTATTCATATATAGAAAGTAGAATGAATTAAAATTTTAATCAAACTTACCAAATCTCTGCCAGAACTAACATAACTCTCCAATGGGCTACATGGTCGTAGTCGATTACCACCGAGCGGATTACTGCCAATTGCTGTATGATCACATAGCTTGGGCGTTTCATAATCATAGATTTCCAGCATAAGACGTCGTTTGCCTTTAGTACTCATCAGGGTGATAGCATTTTTATCACCGTTGCTACCTATTCCACCACCATGTGAGGATGCAGACGATTCTTTACTACTCTTGCTTGAAATATAGTTCAGACTCTCCTTTACGCCAGATATACTAGCAGCACCCGGTTGTTTCGACCCCGATTGTTGATAGCCACTATATTTATTTTCTTGATTGAACACACTCGATTGGGTGGGTCCATAAATGTATGTATCCACCGGATTCCATGCATTGTCAATGTTCACACGTAAATTTTTACCCAATTTGGGATTTTGTGGACTATAGTAGTAATTGCCATAGCTACTCTGATTCAGTGTAGTCGGTTTGCCACCATCAGCCGATGAGGCAACTGGTGGTGGCGGCGGTGGTTGACCTGTTGTCGAACTTGTCATTTTGATTGGCACATATGTGCCATAGCTGTCCCACATACGAAGACGTGTTATCCAAGGTGGCAAATCGGCCTATACGGAGAGAACGAGAAAGAGAAGGAGACAATGCATAAGTACACTATGTGAATGAAAGAAACAGTCTTATTGACATACAAACACTCACTCACATAAATACATGCCTAAATAAAAGCATCCCAGCAGTGATTAATGTGACAAAATTGTATCTTATAGTTTTAAATTCTTTGCGAATTATATTATATTTATACTATATAACATATTAAATTTTGAAAATTAGTCTGAAATTGTTTTATTTTTAGATTTCTCAAAAATTTTATATTGAGTACGCAAAACCACAGTACAAAATTTCTCCTATGACTTGATTGAAAAAATTGAGACTGTTTAATTTAAGAAAAACCGAATATGAAATATGGATAATCTTGAATACTCAACACAGTAGGTTGAAAGTAATCGATTATGGTCTTCTATTTAGATATTATTAAGGTCGGCAAAATCCTCCACTGAGCCCGCCTCGAGGGTGCCGACTGGAAATAGATACCACAGTTTAGCATGTACGATGTCAGGCGGTATCTAGCTAAGATAAGCGTAAGTTGGTGAGTATTTGCTACTCTTCAATAGTACAACATTCGGCAACGTACTCTTACCATGGTCGGAGCTGAGGGGCTGGATTAAGGTGTTATGCGATCCGTGCCGAAAATCAGCCTGGCTGGGGGCCCCTTTTTCACATAGCTCAGTCGCTAACGTGAGCTTACGGATACCTGGCGCCCTCCGTAATAAGTACTCTTACCTGCGTACTGCGAATCTCTGCGCAGACGGACATTTACTTCTTCGCAACTCGTGGGAACAATATTGTTTGTAAAAACCAAAAACCCGGATCTCGATCCGGGGGTTGGGGTTGCAGGTGTGTTAACGGGTGGAATGGCGGACGATAAGGCTTCACCAGAGGCCGAGCTGTTAGCTGCACCACTTGTTCCCACCTCTGGAACTCAGAATGAAACTCCTGCTATGGCGGACAGCACTGCCTTATGCAAAGTATTGCTGATAGCCGCGGGGGGAAAAGTGGTAGAGGGGGCGGCTGAAAATGAGGCTTCTAAAGAAGCCAAGCTTTTAGCCAGCCCAAAACCAATGGCAGCATCTGTCGTAGCGGACGGAACGGGTCTCGAAAGACTTAAACCGGCGGCTGCGACGGTGTTGAACGAAGGGGACGGTGTCAACAGATCGGCAGGGAAGCTGGTTTGGAGGCAGCGGAAAATATCAGGCCGAACATCTGATGGTGTGAACGAAGACGCTCCTAGTGGAGCGGAATCGTTAGCTTAATCAGGTATAAGCGAAGAATATGGAGTCTCCAGAGCAGAGCAAATCCATTTGAAGAAACGGGAGAAGCAGAAGCGACAGAGACAACGTAAAACTCAGTGGACTTCTGCAAGATGAGTAGACCTTGGAGGTGGAGAACTCGGGGAAGAGATATACTAGCAATGCTGTGGCCAGCGACATCGTCCTCAGACAGGCGACAGGCCAGAACACCTGTGTGAAGGACAGTTCCAAATGGAGTGTTATCCGCACAGAAGAGTTTGGCGAGGCAGAAAGGGCAGGTGTCGTACTCACAGTGCTGTGTCCCAAGGAGGACGCGGAGGCCATCAAGATCGCAAGAGGGAGACTCAACTGCGGTCTTGAAGAGGCCGTCGTTAAATTCCAGAAAGATGCAGTATGAGGCGTGCGAGGAGGGTCCTGGTGCGGGGCTAGTGGCAGATTCTGCAAGGAAGAAGTCATTAGGGCGGGAGGTGGTCTCGCGCCAGGAACCATTAAATGCGTGTCAACTCAATATTCACCACGGCAAAGGAGCGTCAGCAATGATGGTGGGGAGCTTCGATGAGGATGAGCTTGACTTTGCACTGGTTCAGGAGCCCTGGATCCTTCATGGAAGGATCAAAAGCCTATTTGCACAAAAGACCACTTTGTTTTATCCACAAACAGAGGGGAAGTTGAGGACATGCATTTTAGTTAGACATGGAATATGTGCGATTCTAATGTCTAAATTGTGCTCGCCGGATCTCACAGTAGTGAGAAAAGGTGACGGTGCGGGTTCATTTATGATCACATTAGCATACCTTCCATACGATTCTCCAGACGGACCACCTTCATAAGAGGTGGAAGCTCTAGTGAGATTCTGTGATGGAAAGGGGGTTGGTCTGATCTTAGGCTGCGATGCCAATGCGCACAGTTCTGTGTGGGGCAGCAGCAATGAAAACTATAGAGGAGAGTGTCTACTCGAATTTAAAGAAAGATTTGGTGTACAAGTTGCCAATAGGGGAACAGAACTGACCTTTGTCGATGCACGTCGTTGCGAGGTCATTGATGTTACCCTGACGAATGTCAAAATGTTGGATAGGATTTTGGATTGGAGGGTTGTGGATAGACTAACCATGTCGGACCACAGGGCCATTCAGTTCGGGGTTACGTCCGATAAAAGATATAGGAACGACTGTAGAATGGCAGATGTTGAGTATCAGGTGACGGCTATCAACTCAGCTATGATCAAAGCATTTTAAGCTTCATGTCCTCTGATGATAGTGGAAGAAGGAGATCCCACTCCATGGTGAAATGGGGAACTGAAATCCATGAAAAGGGATACAAGGAAACGAACTCGAAATGTGAAACATACCCCACAAAGACATGCTTGAAATAGCGCCTGATGTTATTATGAGGAAGGAAATAGAAGAATTCTCCAACCGAATAAATAATTAACACACGATTTGAGGGACCAAAAGGGATCCATAACCGGCTAATCACAAAAAAAAAACAATAAAAAAAAAAATATATATATATATATATATATATATATATATATATATATATATATATATATATTATATATATATATATATATATATATATATATATATATATATATATTATTAAATTATTATATGTAAATGTTTAAGGAAAAAGTGTAATTGCAATTGCAATTGCAATTAAATTAATGCTTTAAGTTACTAATTACAGCAACATATTCTTTCAACAAACTTTTTATTATATTTTTGATTATAAATATAAGTTTTTTTTTGTTGCAAATTCTAAAATAATTTTCCATTTCCTTCATATATATTGAAATTTACGATTACGTTTGTAGTTTGTACCGAAATCTTTTGCCGATATTGCATCGATAGTTTCATACGCGATTTCCGTCACGAATTTGTAAATATTTTTCGTTCTAATATCGGAAAACTGCCGAAAAACGTAATATTTTCTTAAAGAATTTATATAATAAGGTTTATATAATAAGGTTATTTATATAATAAGGTTTTTGTTTGTGCACTTGGTACTACCATAACTGGTGTTACTATTATATTATTATTATTATCATGCTTGTTATTATTATTACTATTATTCTGGTTGTTTGTTGTTCTTACTGAGTTGTCGCTATTATGAACAGAGTTTTGTATGTATCTATTTGAGTGTGCTTATGCACGTAAATACATAGGTCTGTGGGGGTACTGGTAGATATACTCATGTACATACTCATATTTACTCGTATGGTACTCCTCCGACTATTGTTGTGACAATTGTTTGCACAGTTTTATAGTATTCACACTGTGCAAGAGGGTGTTGAATAGACATGCTTTTTGTTCTTGCTGTTGTTTTATTTTATTTTTTTTTGTTCTACATATATAACAACGGCCCGGAGTGACAGCTATGAATGTTGAAGAGTTGACGTAAAAGTGCATAAAAGAGTTGTTATTCTTAGTAGTATTGCTGTTGCTTTTGCTGCTACTACTACATACTATGTATTTACGTATATGAGTGTGTGTGTATGTTTGTGCAAAGTTTACTTAAACGAGTCAAATGATACCCAGAAAAAGTAGGTCTTTGGCGATGATATTCTAAAATATTGTATATATTCTATGCACATAAACTATGCCTTAATAATGCGAATAGCTACTTAGGAGCATAGTATACCAGATATATACGCCATGTCATTCATTTCATGAGCTGTACAATGATTCATTCATGGTATATTTGATTCACTAATCGAAGTGAATAATAAAGGGTTTGAAGATATGATTACATCCAATTTGATAGATTGGTTATGACCGAGAGGAAAACGAACATATTGGTTTTTGTTCTTGAGCCAATGACTTACACAAATTCTCTCACAAAATATTTCCAGTTTGAAATTGTATAAAAAAGAGCAAAATTTATAAAAAATTACGGATAAAAGTTGCTTCATTGAATAGTATTCAGACAAGTTTGAGATATATATACCATATATATATATATATATATATATATATATATATATATATATATATACATATATATGTATATAAGAGTAATCCGAGATTCCGTTAATCCGGATTAACGATTTAATTCGCATTGACTCTGAGTTATTCTCAAAATAAAAGAGGATTAGGGCAATTTGCGATGGCAACACTGCTGAAAATTTTCTATTGTGAATTTTTCTCGATGCATTTTACAAAACAATAGGTGTGTTCGCTTATAAAAAACCTTCAACAATTGTTAACAGTTTTCGACATGAAAAGCGTTGGCCAAAAAATAAATCCAGCTGTCAATTACGAACTGTGAATGTCAATTTACAAGTTTCTGATAGTTTTCAGTTCACGTGCTTCTTGTAGATTTTAATCCACCAGACTGCCGTCTGTTAGGTTAATATTTTATTCGGATTAAGTGCGCCGGTAATCCGGATTAACGCTGCCGTCTGTCTAGGCTCTTAGATATCAATCGAAGATTAGTCTCCGATCGATCTCTTTAGAGATCCGTTCGGGATCAATTTTTAAATTAATTAACCTATTTAGAAATTTTTTACACTTTTTTTACCGTTGGGTACCCAGGTTCGAATCCGAGGAGAGTTGCGGAAAATACGTAAATTTGAAATATATGAATCGGAATTTATAATGCAATGAATGAAAATAAATTTTTTGCGAATAATGCGAATAGCGGCAAAGAGCAAAAATGGGTAAATTGTCATATAATGGAAATGAAAATGTACTTGAGAATTGAATGGAAATTACTAACCGTGCGACTAATCTATTTACAGAAGGCGACTAATCTACATTTATACCCATTCGGGTATAAAAGGTACAATTAGTTCCTTCAGAGCGTTCGAGCGTGTAGAACAAAAGAACAGTAAAGAGATCAAAAGTGCGATTAGTCGAATGTACTTTTGCGACTGATCCTGGACACATCCCGGACAAGTCCCATTTTTTGCAGGGTAAGTTTCGAAAATATTGATGCTGTGCGATATAGTCTCAGATAGTTAGGTCTCATTCAATGATGCCTCAAAATAACATGCTCAACAATACAATAAGATCACATCTAAAAAGTTTTTGTGGATACTTCTAGTGCCAATTATTTTTACTTTCTAATTATTCTAAAATTCTTCTTACTGCCACACAAAACCAAGTAATACTAATATAAAATTTGCTCGAAAAAGAAGAAGGTGGAAGAAATGTGTACCTCCCGATAATCATTAAATTGCATAAAATTATTCGACGAAAAATCAAAACATACTGTTGCATAAATTTATATGCAATTCCAAATAAAAATTCACAAGCTCTCTCACAAAAATACTATTTTAGTAGTGTTTGTGGTACTAAAGCATATGCGACAAATATATGTAATAGAATACTATGTATGTACTTTTCAAGTACAAAAGCAACTAGAGAGTAGAGAAATAATAATAAACACAGTTAACGTCTATTGTGTTGCACATTGTATTGTATGTAGAAGGATAGAATGTAAGCGTCGTAAGCACAAACATATAATCAGTAAAGAACAAAAAATATGGAAAATCATATAGAATGTTAAAATATACTTTTGTGTATGTATTGTAACAATGGCTACAACACACATCAGAAGAATCATATATGTATATAAGTATCAAAAGAATTAAGGACGAATATGCAAAAATAATATGCTCAGCTTATGAAATGAAGAACAGTGTTATTCACTATAATCAAGAACACACATACATACACACACACTAAAAGTCATAGTACCGCGATTACAGGTACATATGTACATATGTAATAAATACATATGAAGTTACAATCATCAGTATGAGGCGTAAATAACGTACAATCGGATTGTAACAAAAATTACAAGAAACAGAAAGGAAAAAAAAAAACAATTTCATATGCTCCAAGGAATTAAAAAGTGCATACAAACATATGTACAAGTGTTTGTAAAGGGTGTTTTTTTTTCGAGGTATAGATATTCAAGTTGGCATTACTGTTCAAGATGGCGACCGATTTAACAGCTGTCAAGTGATTTATTCTCAGTTTGGTTTGGCAATTCAACATGAATAGACTCACGCCTGAACAACGCTTGCAAATAGTGCAATTTTATATATAATTGTCGTTGTTCCCGATTTTCATAAGCGAATTTTGTTTAGCGATGAAGCGCACTTCTGGTTGAATGGCTACGTCAACAAACAAAACTGCCGCATTTGGAGTGAATCTAATCCTCAAGTGTATGTCGAAACACCGTTACATATCACCAAACTGACTGTTTGGTGCGCTTTATGGGCTGGTGGAATCATTGGTCCGTACTTCTTCAAAAACGATGATGGCCAGAACGTTACAGTCAATGGTGATCGGTATAGAGCCATGATTACTAACTTTTTCATTCCTGAATTGAACAACCATGATGTCCAGGAGCTATGGTTCCAACAAGACGGCGCAACATGTCACACAGCTCGTGCCACAATCGATTTATTGAAAGACACGTTTGGTGACCGCATAATTTCACGTTTTGGACCTGTGAATTGGCCTACAAGATCATGTGATTTAACACCGCTAGACTACTTTCTGTGGGGCTATGTAAAGTCATTGGTCTATGCGGATAAGCCACAAACGCTTGACAATTTGGAAGACAACATTCGCCGTGTTATTGCCGATATACGGCCACAAATGTTGGAAAAAGTCATCGAAAATTAGACGTCCAGATTGGACTACATCCGAGCCAGCCCTTATCTTTCGAATAAATAAAATTCATGTCAATCGAATAATCCATCGTTGTTTTATTTCAATGTAAAGTTCTATACCTCGAAAAAAAACACCCGGTATATACATGGGCACACATGCACACACCTTGACATGCATTTATTCCACTAAAAGGCCTAAAAAATGCAATGTTGGCACTGCTGACTGTGAGCGACTGATTTCATAATGTTCCATTTGGGAAAGTGTGTGGGCGCATATACTTTAAATGGGTTGATGACAGATACAATAATATATGTTCTTACACATGTATTTACTTAAATATATATGTAAAATATAGGAAAATTGTACCTACTATCAGTTTACCATTTACCTACTACTATAATACCCATGCTCGTGCCTTCATTTCGTTAACAACAGTATTTCTTGCTCGTTTGCATTTGCTTCTTTATTTTTTATTTTATTTTTTTTTTGGTTACGCATTGTAATTATATAAAAGTTCTTAATTGAATGAATGAATTGCAAAAATGTGTTACACATCCGATTTGTAACAGGCGTTGACACATTCTACGTACGAATAATGCAGAAAAAAAAAAACTAACTAACACAATAATAACAGAAACAATAACAACAACTTTAACTGCAACACTCTCGTAGAACGAAGAAATAACAATAGCGATACAGTAGCAACAACTACTCGTTAGTATTTTGATACACAACTAGTCATGTTGGTACAATGCACAGTGGGAAATATTTCGTATAAAAGGGGCCATAATTTAGAAAGAGTTGGCAAAAGCATATTTTAATGGTTTTTTGGTGCAGATATATTCATTCGGATTCAAATTATGTTTAACGTTTACTATAGAGCAAAAAACAATGCAAATTATGATTTTGATTTTTAGTACAAAATATGTAGTAGAATTTTATGGAAACTTTCTTTATAAAAGATTTTAACGTTTAATATGCCATTTTTATACCATTATTATTATTTTGATTGAATATGTATATTGTTGATTGTATATATATTCTTGATCAGAGTCGTCTAAATAGCCGACTTAAAGATGTCCGTCCCTCTGCCACCTAGCTGCCTCGTACGATAACTTGAACAAGTGTAGAGATATTACAGCGAAATTTTGCGCGAATTAAAAACTATTTTAATTTTTATTAGATTTACGACAACAATATTTGGCTTGAAAGTTGACACTATAATGCGTAATAATATAGTTTCCATATAAAGTCGTGGTATTAATGTCGATTTGAAATCGCGATAATTCCTGCAGAATTTCATATAGAAGAACAATTTATTTATTTATTTATTTAAGAAAGTTGTATTAACAGTGAAAACTAAATTACAACAAATAAAGCTATGGCTACGATGGCCTTAAGAATAGGCGTAATTAAAGATAAATATGAATATATATGTATATGTATAAAGGTATGTGTATATAATTTGGTGATAGTAGCTAATTTAATTATATTTCATCATATATGTTACAATATTTTAACTAGTTAATTAAGATCTTGAGGTTATCGATAGCTGGATTAATGAGAAGAACTACAAGTATGGGTTTGGTGTTGGTAATGATCGTTTATATTGTGTGAAAAATTTGCAGTTTTCTAGAATGTGTTCCATATTAATTGGTATGTTATTGCAATATCTACATATCGAGGGTCGCGTTTATATCGATAGTGTGTTGGTTAGTTAATTTACTGTGTCGTAGGCGAATTTTAGAGATTTTGATAAAGTCCTTTCTTGTTTATTCAGAGTTTTGGTCAATTTTGGAGATTTCATGAATGGTTAATTTTTTGGGGTTTATTTTTTATACTAATTGGTAGTTTTGCAATATATTATATTTTGTTTTTGTCTAAAGGTATGCTTTATGTAATTTTGAGTATCACTGCTGGAGATATTGTGGGAAATAATAAGGGGTTGTTTTAATGCATTTTTAGCGGTTAAGTCGGCTAATTCATTCCCTTTAATTTGACCATGTCCTGGAACCCGGATAAGTTTCGTTTTGTTCTTATATTTTATAATCTGGTTCGTTATGGTTTCGGCGGAAACGTTGTTGTTTGGAGGCTTTTAAGGGATTCAAGGGGAGACAGTCAATCTGTGAAGATTCCAAATTTTCCGGGTTTTTGTACTGCAAACTTTATGGCTTCAAAAAATGCAACAAATTCTGCAGTAAAGTTTGAGCTGTAGGATGGCAAATGTCCAACTCTGATTGCTATTCCGTTGTAAACTGCACTGAAGCTTACATGGTTGTCCATTTTAGTGCCATCTGTGTAGATGAACCAGTTTATGAGTTTATTAGTGAGTTCTACAAAGTGCTTTTTATATATGTCAGCTACTGTTTTGTTTTTGGCAAAGCAATGTAAGAATGTGTCTATGATGTTTAGCGGTAGTTCCCAACTAGGGATTTTGGAAGAAGGTAATTGTTTGTTGTTTATTGGGATGTCGTAGTTTTTGGCGTGATTAATTATTCTGTTAATTGCTGAAGGGATGTTTATATTTCTTTTAGATGAAGAAAGTTTAATGGCCAGTTTGGATAAAGGGGAATCATCATTTATGTTAACTAGCTTGCAAATTTTAATAGTGATCCGTTGTCGGTTTAAAACGGTTGGGGCTGTGCTAGCTTCAAAATTAATATCGTGGATTGGTGTAGTGCGATAGGCGCCAAGTGCTGTTCTTGTGGTAGAGTTTAGTAGAGTGTTAAGTTTGTTTAAGGTAGAGGTCGGAGCATATCCAAAGAGATATATGCCATAGTAGATTTTTGAGACTATCAGTGCTTTAACTGACGAAACGAGTGAAGAGGTGTTGCAATTATAATTTCGGTTGGAAATACATTTTATAATATTAAGGGGGGAATAGGGTTTAAAAAGTTATTTTTCCAATTTTTAAATGAATTTAAATGAATTTTAAAAATAATGTTGTGTCTAAAGGTAAGGTAAGGTAATCGGAGCAAAATTGACGAAGTTATGACTATTTTTATACCTGTCGCTTATGAACGTTTCATCCTAAATTTTTTAGTATTCAAAACTTTAAAGAGTTTTTCGCATAACTCACGTTTTCAAAGTCGGTGTCCCTCATAACTTCAAAGCTACTGCATCGATCGTTTTGAAATTTTGAACGCTATTTCTGTACATAATTTACGAGGTAACGCTAGAGAGTTTTTTTTCAAATTTGTTACTATTTTTGATTTTACAAATAACAAATTCACCGATTTTTTCGCAAGAAAATCGGGTTTTTGATTCAAAGTGTTCCCAAAAAGTGAAAAATTAAATTTCGAAAAACCCCTCTGCGTTACCTGGGTAAAGCGATTATCTAACGATATAATTTTGATTTTTTGATGATCCAGCACCGATTTATTATTATTTCCGAGACGCTCCAGAATAATTGCCGCTAATGCCGTATTTTTTTATATTCTCCATGAAAATTTAACACAATATTCCTCAAATGTCATACTATAATGGTTTTAAATAGATTTAAATAATAGATAAATACATTTTAACTGTTTCCTAAAAAAAGTGCCTTTTTTTACACAAATAGTTCTGCGCCTGAGTAGTTACCACCTTGCGGTGTCAGCATGGACATTGTTTAGGTTAACTTTGACTCTATTGACTTTGTTAAGTTTTTTTATTAATATAAAGTCGTCTGCGTATGCTAGGAAGTCAAATATCCTATATACCGATAATATGTTGCATGTTTATTGTAGACGATTAAAAAGAGTATAACTGAGAGAGGTGAGATATGAGGGATACCGTTTTGGTATGGATAATTTTGGGATAAGTGAGTGCCCCTTTGACTTTGATTTTTCGATTTGTCATAAACGATTTTATATAATTAAACATTTCTGGGCCAATTTTCCAAAGAACAAGTTGGTCAAGGATTGTGTGAACTCCAATTTTGTCAAAGGCTTTGGAAAAGTCAAGTGATATAATGGATATGTGTTTTTTAAATTGTAGGGAATGTGTGATATGATGATCTAAGTAAATTAGAGAATCAGACACGGATTTGCCTTTCCTAAATCCAATTTGGTGGCTATGCAGCAGTTTGTTAGTAGTGACGAACCACCATGGCCTGTTCGCTATAATTTTGTCTAGATACGTAGTTTAACACTGTAGTGAATCACTATACCGTAAAAAATCAGCGATCCGCATCAACTCCCAAAAATAGTTCCCATACAAAGTTTAGGAATTTTTATAGGATTTTGAAACCTCATAACTTACGAAGATTGTGAGATTATATTTTAAAATTCGTTTTCTGCACAAAAGGTGAATTTAACATATCCACTTTTTATTATATATCTTCGTGTGTAGGGTATAAATCGGTTGGCCTAGGCCGACTCTAACTACAGTGTAACACTCTCACAGAAAGATCTGACTCATAGAAGTTGTTATATTATTGCTGGACCATGATGTTATATGAAAATTCAGTTATTTTTATTCCATTGGTTTGCACAAATCCACAAACACATACACTAACGCATTCACTAACGCATACACTAACGCAAGCACATATGAATTCAACTTCAGACTTACCCGTCCCAATGTGTTGTTATCATGTATCGCCTGTTGTAGTATTTGCAGATTGTAACTGGTGAACGATAACCAAATCAGGTCGCCTGGATAACCATGGAAATGGTATGTACATGTTGTATTCGGTGGTAATGTGTGACGCGGACTCACAATCCTTCCCATACGACCGCGTCGTGAGAAAAGCACATCGTCTGTAATAGCGAAACATAAGTAAAATAATTCACATTTAATTCATTTGTATAAATTGCATCGTTGCACTGCAACAACGACGATAGTATGTGTAGTTCATATGAGTATTTGAATGCATTAAGTACATATGTACAGTACTTGTACTTAGTGGTACTGGTATGGGCAATACAACCCATCGCATTAGGCGCTTGCTAACTTGTCCGCATTTGACCTGAGTTTTTAAGTATATAAACAGAATTTTGCATTTTTGCGCTCTTGAGAACTTACTTAAATGCATATGTATATATTTAGATTTTAGGTTATATAATTTTTAGTTAGTGGATTAACTCTTTTAAAAAAATTACAATTGTCTGGCTTGATATTCACATTCACACATAGAGACATTCTATCAGTGTGTGAGTGCAAAAAGCCAATACTTACAAAATATCGCATTTTAAATTTCTCTCTAATATCTAGAAAAAATTTGGTTTTGGGGTGGCTTTCATTTGAAGAAAGCAGAGAGAAATTTGCACCTATTAAAGAAAAATCGACTAAAAAGTCATAAGGCTTTCAAAAATCGAATCTACAGAAAATGGTTGATAAGATGTAGCCCCTAATATACTCGATGTCATAGTTAAAAATGAAATGTTATAAAATTTGATACCAAATAAACTAAAGTATTTGCTACTTATATCAATTTATATGTGTTATTAATCTTTGTCTTTTCAAATACCCCAATTTTGTAAATAAAGTTATTTGCTTAACATTTGTAAAATTGAAGTGCATCCATCTTAACATTATGGGATAATACGAATATAGCTTTTAGAAATAAATGAGTGTGATCATCTATGTAAGTATGTTATCTCTTCATATGTATATACATACTTATTGTGTTTGCTAAGATGAGTTGCATCCGCAGAAGTGATGGAATTATATGCATCATTTAAAATTAATTGAAAGTAATGAATAACCATGGAATAGAATAATGCACACTATATTCAAAAACATATGTATTCATGTACATTTCACGTGTAATGCATTTTCCTCTCTCGCTGATACTTATGTATGTGTATTGGATGTATGTACGAACACACACAAATCCATAGATATATGAGTAAGTATATACATATGTATGTATGTTATGTACATGTTCGTAAGTGCAAGAATTACAATTTCCTTCGATTAATTCATTTTAATTAAATATACTATTTCCTGGAGTTGCCAATATTACTAGTAAATATGTATATCAGGTAGCTGTATAATAAATACCAGTACTTATAAATGATACGATTAATTATTAAAGGATACTCATTTGTATTAAAAAATATAATAATTTGGTATCTTTTTGAATGTTCGAAGTTGACAATAATTCTGGAAAAAATCTCGATGAACAATTCTTTGGAGCCTTTAGTACCAATATTATATTTTTTCTCTTCAAGGCTAGGTATATATCATACAGCACTTATACATAGTATTGTTGCTCCAATATATGGTTTAGATATATATCTAAATATCAAATGCAACGCTGTGTGAACTATAGTATGTCGTTATACCTTTTACGCGTTGGCCCATTTGTCAACATTTCGACATTTCGTATTGCCACTCAACCTTAATGAAAGTTCTTAGTAGTATGCTTAGGTAGTATTGCTGCATCAATGAATGCATGCTGAATGTGACAAATTAAAAATAAAATTTAAAAAAATAAAATAAAAAAAAGAAACAAGAAGTAAATGAGGAAAACTAAATTTCGATCAACAAGCTAAGAAAAAAAAAGAAAAAACGAAAGAGATGATATGCAGAGGCATGTAGACGTGAAATGAAAAGCAAGCATAAGGATATAAAGGAAATTAAATAGAAAACGGTTCTCTTGAAATTTCATTCTATTCGTGGTGTCATGTTGTGTAAGGACATTCTTCATTTTATTCGTTGGCTTCAAGTGCAGTTTACGCTTGTTGATTGTATGGCCAGATGAATGCTGGTGCTAGTACTGTTGCCGTTCGACAACGTTGCTAGCTTTTCATGTTGCAATTCTGAATTTTGCTGGTGTTGTTGCATTGTACATGAAGCGATTTGTTGCTCTGCATTACATACCAAAGCATTTCGTTGTGTGATCAATTGGCAGGTGCTATACTCGTAATGCTGTTGACCTATTATGGCAGCAGAATCATTTATGAGTTTGAGCAAAGCAAATAAAACTTAATTCTATAACTAACGTCAACTCAGTTCAGTAGTATAATAGGAGCGGGAAATTGTGAAAATGGAACAAATGCATTTGTTCGAGAATTTATATGAGAAAATAAAATTTTCGATATTAATGCATTAATTCTAAAACAATACACTTTTTGTTCGACTTTATTTCACTTTTTTGCAATAATATAGGAAAAGTAAATTGTAATGGAGCAATTTTAGTCTTTTAATAAAACTGCAGAGCAACTGGAGCTAATATGTGATTTTATCATCGTTGGTTCTCTTCATTACTCCCTTATATCAGTTTTCCTGAATTAATATCGGCATTTTGTTGAAAAATGTCGAATTTTTTTTAATTATAGTTTTTGCTAAATTTAGTTTCGACACTTCAGCAGAGATTTTTTTAATTATGTCTAAGACGTATATTTATACATTTTCATTTTGACATTATTGCAACAATTTTAAGAATATATTCCAAAATGAGCAGAACATTAACATTACATCCATTAACATTTTGTTGTCATGTTATGTTATTATATGATAAAGAATCAGTAAAATATTTACGCTTGAAAAACATTTCGAATTATACTTTATTATTCTGTGCAACCAAAACCAAAAATATATTGGGCCTGGTGTTCGTTACCAATTCGGAGTGCTAACATTAAGTATTTGTCCATTTCTCCGAGTATGAAGATTATTTCTTTTCTCATTTATATTACACCTGTCTACTGACACTAAGTACTTTTTGTAACATATTGGAACTTAATTAATTAATATGTGGCACTTAAAGTCCCAAAGGGCTCATTGGCCGATCTTCTCTTCCATTACTGTTGTGCGTCTTAAATTTGGACAGTATTAGAATGGACCTACTTATTTTAGCCGGTTCCGAACGGCAGAACACTTGTGACATCACGTTTTCTGAGCTTTGTCACAGAGTTCTTTTTAGAAGCTTTTTCATGGCAAGTTGTTACTGTCGGAAGAATTGCCAATTGCTTGCCGACAGGTGGGTACCTTTCGAAAGAAAAATCTTTTCGATATTAAATTTGTTATGCATCAGCCGGGTATTGAACCACGACCTACAGATCAGAAGGCAAACACACTAACCACTGAGCTACGGCACCCACATATTGGAACTTAAGTAATCTTAAATAATTATCTAGGGCTATATTTACATTGACAATTTACATGATTTTTAGTATGATACTACTCTCGCTACAGAATTACAGAAGGCTTCGGTATAAATCCACAGAAAGCTGTTGTTGTTCCTTTCACGTGAAAGTACAAACCCGATTTAGGCGTAGTGCGTCTCCAAAATACTACTCTTGAATTCTCAAATGAAGTCAAATATCAGCGCATCATCCTGCACAGAAAATTAAATTGGAATTCCCACATAAGCTACACGCTAAATAATGCGACTAAAGTTATGTCGACTTGCAAACGATTTTTTGGCAAAACATGGGGTCTATCATCGAAAATAGTTTTCTG
Organism: Megamerina dolium; assembly: GCA_963854835.1. Classification (NCBI taxonomy): domain Eukaryota; kingdom Metazoa; phylum Arthropoda; class Insecta; order Diptera; family Megamerinidae; genus Megamerina; species Megamerina dolium. The sequence goes on from OY978528.1 coordinate 39,471,805, forward strand.
GATGTACACCACCATGGTATGGTGGCCAAAAGTTACCAAAATATCAGCAATCTGTGAATGCAATAAACTTCAAAGACTGGAGTGTCTATCTCTAACCGCGGCTGTGAAATCTTGTCTGTCGTTGGCCAGATTTCGCATCAAACACTTTCAGCTGAGTTTTCCAACAGCAGCTTCAATCATCAAAAGTTCGAATTCTATCTTTCATTAAAAAGGTAGAGGAGATTCTAATGTTGTAGACGGGCTTGGATACAAAATATCTCGTTTGGTCACAGTACCCGTAACACTTGTGGTTGGCCCCCAGAGGTATCAGCTATAGGGCTCATATCCTCTAATAGACCTTGGTCTGGTTTCGCGTGGTCCACTTGATGAACAAGGATTATGTCGTTGTTGCAACGTCACACTCTCTTTTGATTGATTGATTGAAGTATGTATAATATAAAACATTTATGATTATACATTTATTAATGTTGTTGGAGTACGACGTTTTAATCTTCTCGGACGGGAAGTTTCAATAGCTAGAATCGCTCTCATCTACATATTTATATGCGCTAGAAGGCGCTGCATATGCTTGAGACTGCATTTTTGTATGAACTCTTCGATGGTGTTGATGTTCAAGTCTCGGTGTATGTCTTCATTTGTGACGTACTACTCTGCGTTGACAATGGCTCGTAGGATTTTGGATTGTATACGTTGGATTATTTTCACATTGCTTTTGCTGGCAGTGCCCCATATTTCAATGCCACATTTCCATATGGGGATGATTTATATATTAAAAGTTTGTTAGGTACGGATAGTTTAGATTGTCTGCCTAAAAGCCAATAGAGTTGTCTGTTAATTGTTAATTTCTTGTCGTTTTTGTATTATATGGTATTTTCAAAGAAGCTTAGTATCACTTGTTATTCCTAGGTATTTAGCCTTTGTGTCAATTATAACGAGTATGAGTTTACAGTCAACAGACACACACTACAGGCCTTTGACAGCCGTCATAAGTTTCGAACTTGGAATGTTGCTGGCATATTTTTTTTGCATTTTATTAAAACTAGACAGACTAGTAAACATATTTAATTTTAAATATTTAATTTAATTACATAATGGAACTAATAGAATGTAACTTTAACATTGTTGTAGTTGCTATGCGTAATATATGTATATTTTGTATAATCGCTGAGGTATTATTTTGCTATCTCCAATCAATAAAAATAACACCATACAATTTATGTGATAAAGATTTCATAGTTAATGGTAATTTTTCATCGATACTCAATACCGATAACCATAGTTGATATCCCACGCATGCAAAAATGTATACATGGATTAAGTTGTACGTCCTGTGTTTTGGCATAGATCCCAAATGTAGTTAAATAAATCGTGAAAAATAATAACGATTTTATTATACGTCGTGTATGCGTGTATGCGTGTATGCGTGTATGCGTGTATGCGTGTATGCGTGTATGCGTGTATGCGTGTATGCGTGTATGCGTGTATGCGTGTATGCGAGTATGCGTGTATGCGTGTATGCGAGTATGCGTGGCTGTGTGTGTTCTTGTGTAAAACATATACACATATTCATACGCATGTATGCCTGTGTTGAGGTTGTGTTACCGGAACAACATCAATGGCAATAGTGGCCAAAGCATCATGACCATGACCACTTGGCTGATAAGCATTTTAAGTTACAGAATACCTATTCGTACATACATATTAGTTTATATAATAGTGTCTACACCAGAAAATTATGTTGCGTGAACTGTCTGGTGTATTTGGTGCCACCTTTATAGAAGTCGAATGCAACTCTGAATTGTCAGTCAGCAGTCGATTCGTTTGTTCTTGTTCTTCTTATCTTATATATTTTTTCTCGAACAATACGGACAGTGCGCGCCTTTTTACTTTATATATATATATATATATATATATATATATATATATATATACATATATATATATATATATATATACATATATATATATATATATATATATATATATATATATATATATATATATGTATATATATATTTTTCTCCCGATATAGTACGTACTAGTCTAATTAAAAGTATAATTAAAATTATAAATTTGTATCCCGTAATAAATAATACATTATAATAAATAATACTATTATGATAAATAATACACATAAACTCGTGTATATATCTCGAGGGTTTTTTCTTTTGTGCAAGGCAATGTACATGGAAAACAATTGTCTTGCAATTTCCGTGCGTGTCAATAAAAACCTAAATTGGTTTCTTTCGATAATGAGAATAATTAAATAAATCAGATTTGATTTACATATACTTTGAATAATGGTATTAGCCACCAACGAAAGGCTTAACCATTCGGAAAATCATAAACGAACAACAAATATAATAAAAATCTCCTTACAGTCGGCTGGGGCCGACCAAATTATACCCTGCATATGTAGAGATATATATAAAAAGTTTGCTCGTATATCCATCCTTTTCTTCCACTACTTTGTATAGGACCTACATTAAGAAGCAGGCCTACCTCACCAATTTTGGAGGATCAATTTCTGCCTATAATACTAAACTACATAGGTTGCAATGGGTTGACCTAGGCGTATTAATTAGTAAGATATGGGTGTTTTAATGTTTAAGATAAATCCTAGACTTCATACGGAAGATATATAAAAAGTGGGCGTGACGTATCTCTTTCTGGTATATCTAATTAATTTTTCAATATCAATCCACACCTTAAATTTGGTTGTCCTACGCTAAATGGTTTGTAAGTTATGGAGCTTAAAAGTTTTAGTTTAATTCCCTCGACTTTGTATGGGAGACCTATGAAGGAGTGGGCGTGGCACACTGATTTTCTGCCAGATTATTTCCGACTACGATATTAATCTAAGTGTCAATTATGGTTATTTTAGGCAGGAGATTGCCGAAGTTACAGCTGTTTAAATTTAAAAGAATTTCAGTCATTTTGTATGGGGGCTGCAATAAACAGTGGGCATGGCGCGCCCATTTCCTATGACCCTAGTTGCTCGTACAATACTTATCCATACCTTAAATCTCGTTGTCCTACGCTAAATGGTTTGTAAGTTATGGAGCTTAAAAGTTTTAGTTTAATTCCCTTGACTTTGTATGGGAGACTCATGAAGGAGTGGGCGTGGCACACTGATTTTCTGCCAGATTTTTGCCGACTACGATATTAATCTAAGTGTCAATTATGGTTATTTTAGGCAGAAGATTGCCGAGTTACAGCTGTTTCAATTTAAAATTTGTATGGGGGCTACAATAAACAGTGGGCGTGGAGCGCCCATTTCAAATGAGCTTAGTTGCTCGTACAATACTAATCCACACCTTAAATCTCGTTATTCTATGCTGAATAGTTTGCAAGTTATAACCGGTAACATTTTTTTTAATTTCCGTAACTTTGTATGGGAGACCCAAAAAGCAGTGAGCGTGGCACACTGATTTTCTGCAATATTATTTCCGACTACCATGTTAATCTCATTGTCAATTATGGTTATTCTGGACAGAAGATTGTAGACGTTACAGCTGTTTCAATTTAAAAGAAGTACAGACACTTTGTATGAGAGCTACGCTAAAAAGTAGGCGTGGCTCAACCACTTTTGGCGAGGTTATATAACAGTATAATATAAGTCTATGTGCCAAATATTGTTGTCCCAAGTGGTATATTGTGTGAGTTATAGCAAGTTCAAGATTTTGAAAATTTCGAGGTTAGTCGCTTTGAATGCTTGGTGTGGGCGTGGTTATTGCCCAATATCAATTCCCTCCGTACCCTTGGATCATAGATTACTTAAGCCAAATTTCATCGAAATAGCTCAATATTTACTCAAGTTATCGTGCGAACCAGCCAGGTGACAGACAGACAGACGGACGGACGGACGGACGGACATCGTTAAATCGAAAATTTAATCGACGCTGATCACGAATATATATCTATGTCTATATCTCCGGAGATTCCTTCAAGTGGACACAAACATCTGACCGAAATGAATATACCATGCATATTGCATTATGCAGGGTATAAAAATGTCTGACCGTAAAGCAGTTATTAAAAATGCTGATATGAACGACGAAATGCAACAAGCTGCAATAGATTGTGCGACACAAGCATTGGGAAGGGTGCAATTTAGAAATGAATCAAAAGTGTGTTACAACATTACAACAACAAAGGCAAGTAGCAGTAGCACCATCATCTCAACCGTAACAATAACAACAACAACTAAAGCAGAACAAATGGAAAACAATCAACAGCAACAACGGCAATAACAGCAAGATTTGCCATCAAATATCTATAGCAATAGTTTGCAATCGGAAAAGATGATGACGGAAAATGACGTTACCAACGCAACATCAACAACAGCAAAAACACATCGGATACAAGTAGAATTTATTTTTTATTATTTATTATTTCAATATTTAAAAACGAATAAACTTTTTTTTTATTATACATTTTCTTTATTTATTGAATCTATTCCTAAAGAATCTAACAATAAGTTTTAAAATCTTCATCTAATTCAACAACAGTAGCTCCTTATTATCTAGAGCAATGTTTTTTGTACGATGCTCTTCTTTTTATTGGAAGGCTGGCAGGTTCTTTCTCCGAAGGCGCGAAGTATAGCAGGTATTGAGCAAGGTTCTTGCTAGTGTGTTTGGATGCCTTTGTAATCTTCTAGTATATTTTTGTCTAGTATTTTTAACTTCAATTTCTACCATTGGGATATTTAAGTCATTGTGTATACATTAATTTCTAATATACCATGATGCACCAGTTATCATCCTTAACATATTAGACTGAGATCTCTGTATGATTTCAATATTGCTATTACTAGTATTCCCCCATAATTGAATTCCGTAACTCCAAATTGGCTTTATTATGGTGTTGTACAGTAGGACCTTGTATTTCAAGTTTAATGGGGATCTGAAATTGATGAGCCATGTAAGCTGTCTATCTAAGTGTATCCCTAGGTAGGTGACTTCATTTGTATGAGTTCTGGCGATATTATTTGGTGTAACTGTCGGGTATGTGCTTTTGTTAAGTGTGAACGTTACATGTTTACATTTGGACTCATTAACTTTTATGCGCCAGTTAGATAACCATTTTTCAACAAGTACTAAATGCTCCCCTAAATCTGTGGATGCGGATGTGGTTTCGATTACGGCTTAGAATAGCAGTATCGTCAGCAAATGTAGATGTCAACAACCGTGCATCTGTCGGTAGATCGGAAGTGTATAATACATATAGAATGGGGCCAAGAACGCTACCCTGTGGAACTCCGGCTTTGATATTGAATTCTTCTGTGGAAAAGTCTTTATATTTTACAACAAAACGACGGTTATCTAGGTATGATTCTAGTATTTGGTGGGAGCTATCTGATAGCAACATCGAGGAATATAGCTGAACAATACTCTTTGTATTCAAATGCTTTCCGTATCGCATTGGTAATTCTGTTGACCTGCTCGTTCGTCCCGTGTTTTTCGCGAAATCCAAATTGGTACTGAGGAATTATGTCAAGTTCTTCAAGATGATGTCTGAGTTTGGCTAACAGCAGTTTTTCAAATAATTTTGAGAGACAAGGTAGCAAGCTTATGGGTCTGTAGGATGAGTAGAATGACGGTAATGTTTTATCTTTTCCTGGCTTTAGGATCATTGTTACTTGTGAGTTTTTCCATTGGTTAGGAAAGTAGCCCAGTTTTAGCATTTCATTAATCAAAACCACTAAAAATAATACAGCTGCCGTTGGAATTTCAATTAGCATTTTTGGTGTGATGACATCCAAACCAGGAGCTTTATTTGGATTAAGCTGGTACTTAATAATCTCGTGGATTTCTTTGGATGATATTTTGAGAGGAGTGAAGCCACTAGTTGCAGTGCTATGTGGAGGGATTCGAAAGTCGCTTGCGGGCGGATTGGGCTGGAACACATTACATAAATGTATAGCAAATGTGTTGGCTTTTTCTTTTTCAGTGCGTGACCAATTTCCGACATGATTTCTGATTGGAAATTCTGCATCAAGTGGCGTTTTCAGCTTTTTGTAAGAGTTCCAAAGCGAATTTGTTTTGGTAGTCATAGGAAAAAGCTTTTCGATATACTTTAGCTGTTCAAATTCCTCATCTTGTTTTAATGCTTCTTTCAGAGCTCTTTCAGCACACTTAAGTCTTTGTTTTGATGCAGGTGACCGGCATGTCTGCCATTCTCTTATAGTGTTATACAGTTGCCTTCCTTTAGGATTTATTAAACGAGAGCCCCAATACGTATGTTTGGCGTTATAATCACCAGCCGCCAAGAATCTCTTTCCTAGCTTGTCAAAGAATTCTTTAAATACCTTATTATTTATTGAAATTTATTGAAAATCGTGGTGGACAGTACACAGCTGAAAGTCTTATATTTTTGTTAAGGCATTGCAGACATATTGAAGTAGCTTGTAAGTAGTTTCTTGAATATTCTTCAAAAGAATAATGTTTAATTCTGCTTCTAATGAGAATGCCTGTACCACCATGTGCTTTGCCGTCAGGGTGAATATAGAATGTGCTATAGAATGTGTATCCTGGTATATTGAAGTTGTACTTGGTTTCAGCTAGAAGCATTACATCAACATTTTTACTATCTAAGAAATGCTTTAGTTCAATTTTGTGGTTATTAATACCGTTTGCATTCCAGAAGCAGATCTTAAGGACACGACACTCATTTTTATTTAATAGAGCTTGTAACATTTGATTTTGCACTTTAATCAGTTCTTGAATCATAGTTTGCATATTAGACATAAATTGTGTCATGCATTGTGTTAAATTGCAAATCATAGATTCAACGGTTCCATTGGGCTGGGCAATTGGTTCTTTTGCATGTTGCTCAGTTTGTGTTAATACATTGGCGTACGCCATATGAGCAATTTTTGGGAATATTTTAGTTGTTTTGTATAACATCACTTTGAAATTTTGTAGCCACTTGTAGCCTTATATACAGGACAGCCTCTATAGTTTGCTGTATGGTTGCCATTGCAATTACTACATTTCTTAGTATTTGGGTTGTTTTTGTTAGAAGTACATGCTGATGTCTGATGGAGATCTCCACATGCTACACATACGCTTCCTAAGGTGCAATAGCTCTTAGTATGGCCGAATTCCTGACAATTTGTGCATTGTACAGGGCTTTTACGCTTATCTGGTTCTTCCACTGTAATTTTACGGTGAAGCAAGTATTGCATTTGGTAAATAGGATGTGTTTCATTATTTTTTAGTTTTTTGAATTCGGGAATCAATTCAACTTTAAACATTGGCTTTGGGACCTTATTTTTATTGACCATATTTATAACTGTTTTTATCGGAAAGCCTTTTTCGTCCAGTGCTTCCTTTATATCATTTGGTTCTACATTCGGATCTATACCTTTGACGATAACAATAAGACCTTTGGAACTTTTGAGCTGATATGTGTAAAAGTTTTTGTTGTTTTCATTGAGAAATTTGGCAATGGCGCGGTAATTGTCTTCATTATATATTTGTATTTTTGTCTCTTTAATGTTTCCTTTCGTTAGCGACACGATATGGAAGTTATTTTGGCCAGCTATGCGTGTTAGATTGTCTACTAATTCATTGGTACTGCATTCACGCAAGTAAATTGGAGGCGGTTTGGCATTAGAGGTACTAGATGTAGAACCCAAGTCAGTGCAATTAGTTGCATGGTTTTTGTCGCTCAGTAATGCGAATCTATTTCCTACTGAAGCACTTCCATCTTCATTTATTTTAGTTTTATGTATTTTTGCCTTATTGCCATCATTTAATTTATGTGGGCTTAATTTCCTTTTAATTGTAATGTATCTGTCCATACCTGTTTGTACTTTTGTTGTTTCTGACTTATTTGCATTCAATGTGTTATCAACAATGTTGCTGCTTGTTTGTTTATAAACATGAGTTTCGGAGTTGCTATTCGAAGCTGTTGTTGTTCCCTCAATAAGATTGGGAGAGGGACATTGTTCGCTCCATGAGAGAGAAGTACCGTTGGTCTGTGTTGTGTTGGAGTGTGTACTGATCAAATTACTTGTTGGTAAAGACGAGATTAGAAGTATATTTCTGATAAGTTCTTTAGCATTAATTTTATTTACATGAGATGCTTCTACACTCGTTTTAATCTCCATAACATTAGTTGAAGGAGAATTACGCGCGGGGGGTGGGGGTTTATATTCAGTTTGTTGTATAGGTATATTATATGTATACACTTGTGGAGTTGGTTCCTTTTCTTTCTGCGAGTATCTATTTTGGGTTTTAGTTGTTCTTTATTATTTATTTATTTAATATTGCGCACACACGTTTGTTTGCGTTCGCACTCAACAATCTCAGAGAGGAAAAACTTAAATAACTTTTAATTTTTCAAAAAGCAAGCAGACGGTAATTGAGGTCGCAGAAAAAAAAGAACATTAACTCAACCAAGGTATGAGCTCACCGGCATCTCTCTCACATACACAAATAGTATATTCATACATGGCATCATATTCATATAAGACTATGCATACGTATATATGTATATGTATGTATAAATTGATGAATTATTTCCAGTGAAGCTCGCATCGCCATGGTTTGTTCGATTGCTGTTGCCACCATTACTGTACTAAATTGCGTAATAAATTGATTACCGCTCGGATACATAAGTAAACGCGAAAATATAAAATTACAACTCCATAGTATGATAGTACATACATGTTTCCTAAACCAAACTATGGGACAATTGGAATATACACAGCGTGGAGGATTTACCTGAGATGATTACTGTGGTATAATTTCGTATGTAGTCTTCCTCAGAAATGGACTAAAAATTCTTCTTCTTATTGATTACCTATTTGTTTTGTATTCGACCATTAACACGATAAAAACGTTGTTATTTTTTCACCACAAATGGAATAGATGCTCAATTAATCGACCAAAGTGTTGGATATGACCTACGTTAATGTCATATTTGTAATCGTTGTACCAACAGCAGTGCGAATAGGTGCGCAACTACTCAATACAATGATGCATGTATTTACTGTTGAATCTTTTTATTGATGCATCCTGATTACGACTGATTTCTCTTCGATCATAAGGATGTGTGAACTTAATTTGGCTATGATTCACGATCACTTCATTTCGAATGTTATACCACAATTAACACAATCATTTTAACTATAGCATATATGTGGGGATGGCCACATGACTTAGACTATTTTATCATTATAATTTTGGAACAAGAATTAGTTTTGATTTTGAAACAATAAAATTCTTTCATTCAGAGGTTGATTTCTGGCATATCTGATATATTCGAAAACACAATATTTGATTCTGCTTAGATAGAGTTTAGAAAAAATGATACTACAAAGTCCTTGTTGTTCAGAACTGGGTAACTTTAGAGTATCTCTTCCAATACTGTTAAAGTTTAGCACGTACAATAATACTGCAAAAGTAGCTCAACTTTAGTTAGATTATTAAGATTTTTGTTTCATTTTTATTCATTGGAACTCAAAGACTCTGTAAAGCATAAATCAGGGGCGGTCTGAAAATATACTTATTCATTTAATTTCATGCTATTCCAATATAATAAAACATCAATTTTATATGCGAGCACCTCTAAAAGATGTATATGGGGAAGGAGTAGGAATATTAGGAGGAAATATTGGTGAAGAAAAATAAATGGGGGCCGGCCAAAATTACACTGCAGAAGGTGAGAATCCGGGGCAAATAAGGGAAATTTTGTCGAATATTATGTACATTCATTTCAGAGAAATTTTCATAAAGAGTAAAGAACCTCCAGAAAATGTGTATCTAAAAGAAGAAGAAGACCGAAAAACCAAATGGGAAATGGAAATGGAAAAGAGTGCATTGAATTATCATATATGCATTTGAAACTAGGTAATAATGTGGTCAAAACTATAATCGTCACCTGAAAGAATTTTATAAATTAATAAAATGCAATTCTTGAAAAAGTCTTTAAAATATGTCTTCCGATTTTTCCCTTTAAAAAAAATTCCACATATATCACAATGCTGCGATATTTGTCGGAGATTAGCATTCACTCGTGCATTACCAATTGGTTGATATGCAACATATATTGCATAGTTGTAGGTCCTTTATGCGTTAAATAAAACTACTTGCTTATATATATATATATATATATATATATATATATATATATATATATATATATATATATATTTATATATATATATATATATATATATATATATATATATATATATATATATATATATATATATATATATATATTAGGTAGGTGCCGTAGCTCAGTGGTTAGTGTGTTCGCCTTCTGATCTGTAGGTCGTGGTTCAATCCCCGGCTGATGCGTAATAAATTTAATATCGATAAGATTTTTCTTTCGAATGGTACCCACCTGTCGGCAAGCAATTGGCAATTCTTCCGACAGTAACAACTTGCCATGAAAAAGCTTCTTAAAGAACTCTGTGACAAAGCTCAGAAAAAGTGATGTCACAAGTGTTCTGCCGTTCGGAACCGGCTAAAATAAGTAGGTCCCTTCTAATACTGTCCAAATTTAAGACGCACAACAGTAATGGAAGAGAAGCTCGGCCAATGAGCCCTTTGGGGCTTGAAGTGCCACATATATATATATATATATATATATATATATATATATATATATATATATATATATATATATATATATATATATATATATATATATATATATATATATATATATATATATATATATATATATATATATATATATATATATATATATATATATATATATATATATATATATATATATATATATATATATATATATATATATATATATATATATATATATATATATATATATATATATATATATATATGTGTAAATAAAACACATATAAAATATTTTTTATCATGATATTTCTTTTTTATTATAAAGTTTGAACGTTGACATTATGTGTGAAATACTACATCATTTAAATGACCACCACGCGAATTTTTGCAAGCATCGATTCTTTTGAGGTAATTTTCGACCACTTTTTGACACATATTGGGCGGTATCTCAGCCATAACGTAACGAATGTTGGTTTTTATGTGCTCAAGAGTTAAAGGTTTATCTGCATAAACACGATCTTTCGCGTAGCCTCACAAAAAAAAGTCAAGCGGTGTCAAATCGCATGATCTTGGTGGCCACTTGATATCGCCACGACGAGAAATTACGCCGCCAGTAAATTTCTCTTGCAATAAAGGCATATTCGCTCAAGTTCTGTTGCATGTGGCACCGTCTTGTTGAAACCACATATTCTCTAAGTCGTATTCTTCAATAGCAGGCAAAAAAAAAGTCGGTTATCATATGACCATAACGCTCCGAATTGACGGTGACAGTCGTTCCATCGTCGTTTTCGAAGAAGTAAGGTCCAATCACACCTCCGGACCAAAGAGCGCACCAAGTAGTGACTTTTTGTGGATGTAGTGGCCTCTCTTCAATTACTTGAGGATTGTCAGAACCCCAAATACGACAATTTTGTTTGTTAACCCACCGAGTGAGAGATGTGCTTCGTCGCTGAAGAAAATTTTGTTCGAAAAATCGCCGTCCACCGCCTGTTGTTCAAGCACCCATTCGACGTATCTACGACGTTGTGAATGGTCAGCTAGCTTCAGTTGTTGTGTGAGTTGGATTTTATATAGATGTAGGTGTAGATCCAAATGCAAAATACGCCATAATGTGCCGTAAGACAGTCCTAATTCCTGAGAACGACGAGGAATCGACACATTCGGGTCTTCGGCATCACTTTCACTTACAGCAGCGATATTTTCGGTGGTACGAGCGAAACGATGATGCACAGGCCTTACAATATCTGTAACCGATCCAGTCTCTTCATATTTCTTCACAATTTTGCCACTTGCTTGCGTAGTTGGACGATTATGTAAACCATAATCTCCTCTTAAAGCACGATATGTGGCTGTGGCAGAATCACCATTTTTGTAGTAGGTTTTTACAATTTTAATGCGTTGTGCGATAGTTATGCGATCCATTTTCGCAAATGTCAGACTTTGAACTGAAAAAGAAAGAAATTGTTTTAACAACTCAGTTTGACAGATGTCGAATTCTAGCCCTATACTTTTGAAACCGCGAAATGGATAACCCTTTATATATATATATGATTGTGTGATAGATGGGGTGCCAGGTTGACTCGTTCCAACGATGGGTGCTTCCTCCAGGTGATCGTGGTGTGTGTGAGTGTGGGGATGCTGTTTGTGCACTGCTGCTGATGCTACGTACGATGGTATTGTTTATTTATTATTTTTAAATGAATTATAACACACGCGATTATTTTCAATTTGTTAATATACAATGTTTATTTAATTAACGTGTAAATTAATAAATAGAGGGAGAGATATTTCCCGCGCACTGGCTGTCTATTTACTTTGAGTTGATTTTCGAGAATAACAAAAAACAATCAAAACGGGCGGCTAGAATAGAGAAATCTTATGTTATGTTATGGTTGCCAACCCACTCAAATGAAGACAAAGAAAAAAAAGCAGTGCAGGCATCTAACTCTGGCGTAGACATTCCGCCCCCTTGCAGGGATACTGCAAAGGAGACGAAACCCCTACCCCAGGGATAGAGAGAGAAAGGAAAATTACAATTTAGAAAAGAATACATTAGGAATACATTACAAAATTCAAATTCAGTCTTAAAATTTGAGATTTAAAACTATGAGTGTCAGCAGACACGCCGCATGCTCCAAGCATATACTTTTTAGTGGGTTATCGCAATAAAACTGACTATAAGTCATGGGGGAGAGATGCCACACGCCATTGTGTTTCGATCCGCAAAGGTATGTACGTAGATGCCACTGAGTTCGACAAGAATTTTCAACGGAATTGATCGTGCACATATTAGTTATACAAGAACCCTGTGAATGATTTTAAATTATGTCCATGTTTAAACAGTAAGTTTTCGGGGAAAGTATATCCTGATTGTCATTGATTGATGGAGCTTCACTGTAAAGTGTTGATTTTTGAGTGCTGCTCAGTGTTGATTGATGTATACCTTATCATCTCACGTGATGAGAATTTGTAACTGCAACAAGCACCACTCAAGGATAGAGATTGGTTCGGGAGTGAGTGTGTCGTGCTATGCGATCTATCAGTTGCTTCTGGGGGTTTTCATATCGTATACAATTTGCCGTTTTATAAAGTACTCTTCCTTCCGTCGTAGACAGAAGGATTTCCGACAATTTCTTAACTCAACTATATTTAGAGTGTTTCGGGTTCATGATAGTTCGATCGTCAACTCGGTGGAAAATGGGATTATTCATACGCATGTCAACTACGCCAGAGCATAGTTTCACCGAAACTTCGTAGAAGTTCGTGATTACAGTGAACTGAAAAACGGGAGAGAGGGATGCGTATGACGGTCAGAATCGGGTACTCTGACAAAACGTTGCTACACAATACGGCTGTAGCTTCAAGCCACAATTCTTTTATCACATTTTACGTGACAATAATCTCGGAAGGCCAGTTTTAGGTGGGATCGTATGAATTGCCATTTTTAGGGAGTAATGCGCAAAGCTCGATAATCCGTTAAATACCGCTGTTCGGGAAGTATTACGGGTGGTAAATACCTTAGACATTTATCTTCATTGGCTCGTAGAGCACGTGAAAAATCAAAGAAGATATTTTGTATAGTTCACATATAGTAATCAGAAATGCTAGATTGGCGGGATTAGCAGAGTATGTAATACATCCGACTGATCTATAATGTGAAACTTCGGGTTCATGACGTTACGACGGTTGACTCGGGTCATAAAAAGTATAATATAGTGGGAAGTTAACACCTGAGCCCATTCATACGCAGGTCAACTATTATTATTAAACTTCGGATTAGGGTCATGCCGTGGTCTGTGAAGCAGTGAATTATGTTGCTTTCCACAAAGACGGCATGAAAACTTGCTGTGGCACTTTGCAACGGTATGTGATGTTGCCAAGCAGTTGCTGCAAATTTTATGTTGATGCACAAAGAGTATTCTCTCTTCAATTGTGTGTGTGGAGAACTTTGTACATCGTCGCAGCGGGTGCATGCCTCTACATAATGGGCAGCGTGTATTTGTGATCGTACTGCTGGATGAAATATCGTTCTGAGTTGCTCTAAGGGAGATATCGAGATCTTTCGGATGTTGTCGATTATTCACTTGTGTCCGACCAGTAATTGTCCACCCAAAAACGGTGTTTTGTGCCATCAAACTTCCAAGAATATCGTTTTTCACTCCTTCGAGTACTAGTGAGGAGTATTAATCTGCTCCTAATATTAAATCCACAGGAGAACTTCTGAGTAGATTTACATCTGCCAACCGTAAACCAGATATCGAATGTGATGGGAGTTTTCCCGTAAGTTTCTCTAATACGAAAGTATCAACTTTCAATGAAAAACTTGGGTCAATCGGAGATCCGATCACCAATGAACACTTTTTCGTTGGATGAGCCGTAACTACCTTATTCAGGCCGGTGACTTCAGCTCGAACGTCGCAAACTGGGAGGCGCAACCTGCTACGTAAGCTTTCTGACATGAAGGTCGCTCCGGAGCCTGAATCGATGAAGGCACGGGCTTTAAATGTCTTGTTCTGATGTCGGATATAGATCAGTGCTGTTCCAAGGAGCACTGTGGAATCTGCTGTTGTAGATTTTGCTGTATTCAAAGATGTGTCGAGATTCTCAGTAGTAACAGATCGCAGCTGGAACGTGAACGACTGACAAGATCGTCCACAGGATGTTGCAGCGGAAGTTGGCACAGGGGTTGCTTCACGATGACTGCTCGATGAGTTTTCTAGTCTGTGAAGAAGGGAATTGTGGCGTTTTCTGCAAAATGAGCACGTGAACAAGCTCTTGCAGTTACTATAGTCGTGGGAATTAGCGAGGCAGTTTGTACACAGGATGTGCTTTCTCACGATATTGTATCTCTCACCGATTGACAATTTAAGAAAATCGGGACAATGACGAATCGGGTGTGACTTTCGACACAATGGGAAATCACGATATGAAACTTTGACGTGATATGTGTTTACTTTTCGGGGGTTCACTGTAGGTTTGTAGGATCGCTTGGGAGGATCAAATTGACTGGGTTGTCGATTAGATGGTTGGCTGAGTTGCCGAGTTGGTGGTTGGCTGAATTGCCAAGAACCACTTCGGATGTCTGCGACTGATTCAAAAGTCTGATACCGATCTGTAAGAAAGGCATCGAAGTCGCTGCAATTAGGGATTTAACGTTTATTTTTTATCGATTGCTCCCAAAGGCTCAAGGTGTTATACGGGAGTTTTGTAGAACACAAATAGATAAAAATAGGATCCCACTGACTTGTGTCGATGCGTAAGAGCTTCAAATTCATAATGCAATCATTTTGACTGCGCTATATATATATATATATATATATATATATATGTATATATATATATATATATATATATATATATATATATGTCTACGCCAGAGTTAGACGTGTGCACTGTTTGTTTGTCTTCATTTGAGTGGATTGGCAACCCTGTTACTTATATAACATTTCTCTCTTCTGGCCGCCCGTTTGGATTATTTTTTATCATTCTCAAAAGATATCCCGAAGTAAATAGTCAGTCAGTGCGAGCACAAAATACATTACCACCCACAACCTCAATATCCAACAACAGCATTGAACTAACCAATATCTCCGCACTCACACACACCACGATCACCTGGATGAAGCAACCATCATTGGAACGAGTCCACCTGGTACCCCATCCCTCACACAATCATTTTTTGGTCCTTCGAGCCGGATCGGCTCGCAACGATAGGTATGCCAATCTTGCTACCACAGGTACGTGCATTCCATGCATTTCACATACACATATATGTACACATAAGGCTCTGACATACAAAAAATGCATACACCCGATACGTATATATGTATATTATACTCCCGGTTATCATAAAATCACAAAATCATAAAATTTGGATCAAACCACTTAGGTTTTGTTTTGTATTCTCCCGCTCTTTCTTGAGAAATACGTATATGTACATGCATTTGAGTTCAAATCCCATCTACAAATCTCATCTCCAGTAATATAGCACTATATTTGTTGTTGCATTAAGTGATTCTCAGATCACTCTCTCATACCATCATGAATCTCTCTACGAGAGTTAAGATAATCACAGCAACTAAATAAGGAAAGGCGATCCCTTGTTTTTGCTTTTTTCGTTTTGGCTTTTTACATACAAATATATGCATTCCCAATAATTACAAATTAAGAAGAATCTCTGGCTTCAAAAACTAACAACAATATATCGTATATTGTTTGGTGCAACATTCAGACTTCTCGAATACAAATTGTTGCTTTTCCCCTCATAATAATAATTTATAGATTGAAGAAAAAAAAAAAACAACAGTAATTTTTGTTCAAATTCACATGCAATTACCTGTTGCTGTTGACAATTGCATTAATCTACATGCTCTGAGTTTATGCATATCCAAAAAACACCAACAGCAAGTTATCTCAACATCAAACAATAAAGGTATTTCGTCATCATACGCAACAACAAAGTGTATTGATTTGTCTCGGCCTAAGTACCTGCATTTGATTATAACTATAGCGGTACTACATATTATTACTAAATATCGTTCTCTCTACTTTTGTTCATTAACAACAAAATATTTGTATTGGCTTATACACAAGAAATAGAATTGTAACAACAATTGTATACTATTTTCTATTGAAAACTCACCCAGTGAGGAAAATAGTCACTCTCCACCTTAAGTTGCTACAGTGCGAACAAGTATAATATAATTTAATTCTTGGTAAGAGATAATATAGTACAAGTTCTGGAAAGTACAATACAGTGATTCCCAAACTGTTATTTGGTCCCGCGGTTATTTTCCTATATATATTACATACGTGTATTTTTACATACAAACATCACATTTTTCATAAGTTCGCACACTGGTTTCGCTTAACTTTACTATTTAAGACTACGTCTTTCGGATTACCTTCTTGCCAGACATATTTCGGCAACCCGTCTTGTATTTCGTGAGAGCATATTTGTCGTATTTAAACCCATCTCGTACTTTTCTTCGGCGATTCTATAAATTAACAATAAAATGTCAACGCTCAAGCTCTTCAGAGCTACCGCGGAAGAGGTTATTGCATTTGATGGCTATTTTCATGCCATCAACGCGAAAAATCATAAAATTTGTCTTGGAAGCACAGCAAAAGCAATTCCAGTCCCTGTGGAGTGATTGCAGAACAGCATATCACAATGTTCTAACACAGCTGAAGATATTAGCCAAATTAAAGAGGTATATAGAAAATGTTACACCTCGTATGTCCGGTGCCTCTCTAATATTAATGCTCATCTTCATGAACTGAACGCTGAGGGGGTGTCTCCCGAAACTCTCCCTGCTCCCGATGTAAACGTATCTCATCAACATTCATTTCCCGCTGTTCAGCTGCCTCCGTGCGACATAGAATGTTTTTCGGGCGATTATGTAACGTGGCCAAGTTTTCGAGATATGTTCACGGCCTTGTACAGAAACAATCCCCATCTAAGTCCAGTAGAAAAGTTGTACCATTTGTTACAAAAAACCCGTGGCGAAGCACACAGTATCATTAAGTCAACTCCGTTGACTAATAATGACTTCTCGATCGAGTGGTACAATTTGGAGCAACGCTACGAGAATAAGCGTATACTTATTAACACCCAGTTAAAATCCGTCTTGAACTTGCAACTAGTCGTGCACGAAACCGGCCCGCATTTGAAGCGCTTACAGCGCAGTCAAAATGATTGCATTATGAATTTGAAGCTCTTACGCACAAGTCAGTGGGAGCCTATTTTTATATATTTGTGTTCTACAAAACTCCCGTATAACACCTTGAGTTTTGGGAGCAATCGATAAAAAATAAACGTGAAATCCCTAATTGGAGCGACTTCGATGCCTTTCTTACAGATCGGTATCAGACTTTGGAATCAGTCGCAGACATCCGAAGTGGTTCTCGGCAATTCAGCCAACCACCAACTCGGCAACTCAGCCAACCATCTAATCGACAACCCAGTCAATTTGATCCTCCCAAGCGATCCTACAAACCTACAGTGAACCCCCGAAAAGTAAACACATATCACGTCAAAGTTTCATATCTGATTGCCCATTGTGTCGAAAGTCACACCCGCTTCGTCATTGTCCCGATTTTCTTAAATTGTCAATCGGTGAGAGATACAATATCGTGAGAAAGCACATCCTGTGTACAAACTGCCTCGCTAATTCCCACGACTATAGTAACTGCAAGAGCTTGTTCACGTGCTCATTTTGCAGAAAACGCCACAATTCCCTTCTTCACAGACTAGAAAACTCATCGAGCAGTCATCGTGAAGCAACCCCTGTGCCAACTTCCGCTGCAACATCCTGTGGACGATCTTGTCAGTCGTTCACGTTCCAGCTGCGATCTGTTACTACTGAGAATCTCGACACATCTTTGAATACAGCAAAATCTACAACAGCAGATTCCACAGTGCTCCTTGGAACAGCACTGATCTATATCCGACATCAGAACAAGACATTTAAAGCCCGTGCCTTCATCGATTCAGGCTCCGGAGCGACCTTCATGTCAGAAAGCTTACGTAGCAGGTTGCGCCTCCCAGTTTGCGACGTTCGAGCTGAAGTCACCGGCCTGAATAAGGTAGTTACGGCTCATCCAACGAAAAAGTGTTCATTGGCGATCGGATCTCCGATTGACCCAAGTTTTTCATTGAAAGTTGATACTTTCGTATTAGAGAAACTTACGGGAAAACTCCCATCACATTCGATATCTGGTTTACGGTTGGCAGATGTAAATCTACACAGAAGTTCTCCTGTGGATTTAATATTAGGAGCAGATTAATACTCCTCACTAGTACTCGAAGGAGTGAAAAACGATATTCTTGGAAGTTTGATGGCACAAAACACCGTTTTTGGATGGACAATTACTGGTCGGACACAAGTGAATAATCGACAACATCCGAAAGATCTCGATATCTCCCTTAGAGCAACTCAGAACGATATTTCATCCAGCAGTACGATCACAAATACACGCTGCCCATTATGTAGAGGCATGCACCCGCTGCGACGATGTACAAAGTTCTCCACACACACAATTGAAGAGAGAATACTCTTTGTGCATCAACATAAAATTTGCAGCAACTGCTTGGCAACATCACATACCGTTGCAAAGTGCCACAGCAAGTTTTCATGCCGTCTTTGTGGAAAGCAGCATAATTCACTGCTTCACAGACCACGGCATGACCCTAATCCGAAGTTTAATATTCGCCGTTTCTCAACTCTCTCTCCAGCTGCAAAAAATAAATCTTACAGATCTTGTAGAAAACGAAAGCAGCTCCCGACCAGGATGTCTACAACCCGTAGTAATACATTCCCTACAACGAAACTCAGCGGAAAAATGAGTTCGAAGCATCACTTCCCAAAGACGGCTCGTTCATTCGACGAGAGAAATAATTCACGAATGTCAACGCATTCGATCTCGCCAAATACTGCCCCCCTAAGATTACTATCACGTAAATGCTGATAAGAGAATTGTGGCTCGGGCATTATATAATTTTTTGAAGCCACACCCGCATCATTTTGTTCTTGAAGATTATGTGATACTGACCATCATACGAATCCCTCTCTCACTTTGTAGAGTTCTTCGTAACTGCACTCATCAAGATTGTTAGCTTCTACGAAGCATCAAAGGAACTGTGCGGTGCCATAGTTGACCTGCGTATGAATGGGCTCAGGTGTTAACTTCCCACTATATTATACTTTTCATGACCCGAGTCAACCGTCGTAACGTCATGAACCCGAAGTTTCACATTATAGATCAGTCGGATGTATTACATACTCTGCTAATCCCGCCAATCTGGCATTTCTGATTACTATATGTGAACTATACAAAATATCTTCTTTGATTTTTCACGTGCTCTACGAGCCAATGAAGATAAATGTCTAAGGTATTTACCACCCGTAATACTTCCCGAACAGCGATATTTAACGGATTATCGAGCTTTGCGCATCACTCCCTAAAAATGGCAATGCATACGATCCCACCTAAAACTGGCCTTCCGAGATTATTGTCACGTAAAATGTGATAATAGAATTGTGGCTTGAAGCTACAGCCGTATTGTGTAGCAACGTTTTGTCAGAGTACCCGATTCTGACCGTCATACGCATCCCTCTCTCCCGTTTTTCAATTCACTGTAATCACGAACTTCTACGAAGTTTCGGTGAAACTATGCTCTGGCGTAGTTGACATGCGTATGAATAATCCCATTTTCCACCAAGTTGACGATCGAACTATCATGAACCCGAAACACTCTAAATATAGTTGAGTTAAGAAATTGTCGGAAATCCTTCTGTCTACGACGGAAAGAAGAGTACTTTATAAAATGGCAAATTGTATACGATATGAAAACCCCCAGAAGCAACTGATAGATCGCATAGCACGACACACTCACTCCCGAACCAATCTCTATCCTTGAGTGGTGCTTGTTGCAGTTACAAATTCTCATCACGTGAGATGATAAGGTATACATCAATCAACACTGAGCAGCACTCAAAAATCAACACTTTACAGTGAAGCTCCATCAATCAATGACAATCAGGATATACTTCCCCCGAAAACTTACTGTTTAAACATGGACATAATTTAAAATCATTCACAGGGTTCTTGTATAACTAATATGTGCACGATCAATTCCGTTGAAAATTCTTGTCGAACTCAGTGGCAACTACGTACATACCTTTGCGGATCGAAACACAATGGCGTGTGGCATCTCTCCCCCATTACTTATAGTCAGTTTTATTCCGATGACCCATTAAAAAGTATATACTTACAGCATGCAGTGACGAAGCGCGCTCATTATCAACTAAATCCTGAGAGACGTTTCGTATTACTTCCTGTTGGGTAAACCAGATTCGTATTCCCGTTGCTGATAGGCGGATATTCTTATGTATCCCGTAAATTTGTATATTTCTTTTCTAAATTGTAATATATATATATATATATATATATATATATATATATATATATATATGTATATATATATATATATATATATATATATATATATTATATATATATATATATATATATATATATATATATATATATATATATATATATATGTATATATATATATATATATATATATATATATATATATATATATATATATTATATATATATATATATATATATATATATATATTATATATATATATATATATATATATATACTACTAATTTACATCCGAAATATGGTTCACTTTGACGAAGTACTTTGTATGTTATGATGGTTCTAAAAGGGATAATTTAAAAAAAGTGGGCGTGGCTTACCTCTTTCTTGTAAATCCAATTAATTTTTTAATAATAATCCGCAACTTTGGATGGTAGCCCCGTTAATAAGTGGGAGTGGCATGTTGATTTCTTTATCATATTACAACTACCATATTAACATAAATACTAATTATGATCGTTCTGGATAGAAGATTGCAGAAGCTGCAGCTATCTCAATTTCAAAGAAATTCGGTCATTTTGTATGGAGGCTACTATAAACAGTGGCCGTGGCAAGTGCATTTCCTGTGAGTCAGCTCAATAGTTTGCAAGTTATATCCGTTAAAATTTTTGATTAATTACAGCAACTTTGTATGGAAGACCCAAGAAGGAGTAGGCGTGGCACGCTGATTTTCTGCCAGATTTTCGACTACCATATTAATCTAAGTGTCAATTATGGTTTTTCTAGACAGAAGATTGCCGACGTTACAGCTGTTTCAATTTAAAAGAATTTGTATGGGGGCTACTATAAAAAGTAGGCGTGGCTATGTGCTAAATATTGTTGTGTCAAATGGTATATTAGGTGAGTTATACTAAGTTAAAAATTTTGAAAATTCCGAGGTTAGTCGCTTTGAATGCTTGGTGTGAGCGTGGCTATTGACTGATATTGCCCAATATCAATCCCCTCCATATCTTTGGATCATAGGTTACTTATGCCAAATTTCGTTAAAACAGCTCAATATTTGCTCAAGTTATCGTGCGAACCAGCCAGGTGACAGACAGACGGACGGACGGACCGACATCGTTAAATCGAAAATTTTAGCAACGTTGATCACGAATATATATAATTTTCTATACCTCCGGAGATTCCTTCAAGTGGTTACAAACATCTGACCGAAATGAATATACCTTGCATATTACATTATGCATAATGCAATATGCAAGGTATATTCATTTCGGTCAGATGTTTGTAACCACTTGAAGGAATCTCCGGAGATATAGAAAATTTTATATATTCGTGATAAGTGTTGCGTAACCTATGATCCAAGGGTACAGAGGGGATTGATATTGGGCAAGATCTGTCAATAGCGACGCTCACACCAAGCATTCAAAGCGACTAACCTCGGAATTTTCAAAATCTTTAACTTGTTATAACTCACTGAATATACCATCTGGGACAGCAATAATTGGCACGTAGAGTTACATTATACTGCTGCATAACCTTGCCAAAAATGCAGGGTATAATTTCGTCGGCCCCAGCCGAATGTAAGGTCATTTTTATTATTCAGTGTTATTGTGTTTTACTTTGTTTTTTTTTTGTTTTAGTTTTTTTATTATTCTGCAATGATTGTGGTTGTTGTTTTTTTTATTGTTATTGTTATTCGTACACCCAATCAAAATCTAATCATGATTTCATGAATGCACTTCACTCGAATGTTGTTATGGTTGTAGCCTATGTACAAGTACTCGTATGAGTACAGTTGTTATTGTTATTGCTATAGGTGGGTCCGTGTATATATTCATGTATTTAATAGCATGCTCAGGTCAGACGAGCAACATATCGAATATTTTTCTATATTCAAATTTATTATTACAATAGCAATGACAATAGAGACACCAACAGCAACAACAATATGAATTAAATCAATACATATGTATGTACAAAGTATACATATCCTACATAAATAATATTTATTGCGCTAGCTTGATTTGGTGCAAATATGTTTGAAATTCATATAAATTCATAAGTTCTATGTAGTTACAATAAATACTAATAGAATAGTTAGTCAAAGCGTTATTGATTTGTATGTAAAGGGTTATCCATTTCGCGGTTGTCAAACTGAGTTGTTAAAACAATTTCTTTCTTTTTCAGTTCAAAGTCTGACATTTGCGAAAATGGATCGCTTAACTATCGCACAACGCATTAAAATTGTAAAAACCTACTACAAAAATGGTGATTCTGCCACAGCCACATTTCGTGCTTTAAGAGGAGATTATGGTTTACATAATCGTCCAACTACGCAAGCAATTGGCAAAATTGTGAAGAAATATGAAGAGACTGGATCGGTTACAGATATTGTAAGGCCTGTGCATCATCGTTTCGCTCGTACCACCGAAAATATCGCTGCTGTAAGTGAAAGTGTTGCCGAAGACCCGAATGTGTCGATTCCTCGTCGTTCTCAGGAATTAGGACTGTCTTACGGCACATTAAGGCGTATTTTGCATTTGGATCTACACCTACATCTATATAAAATCCAGCTCACACAACAACTGAAGCCAGCTGACCATTTACAACGTCGTAGATACGTCGAATGGGTGCTTGAACAACAGGCGGTGGACGGCGATTTTTCGAACAAAATTTTCTTCAGTGACGAAGCACATTTCTCACTCGGTGGGTTAACAAACAAAATTGTCGTATTTTAGGGTTCTGAGAATCCTCAAGTAATTGAAGAGAGGCCACTACATCCACAAAAAGTCACTACTTGGTGCGCTCTTTGGTCCGGAGGTGTGATTGGACCTTACTTCTTCGAAAACGACTGTCACCGTCAATTCGGAGCGTTATGGTCATATGATAACCGACTTTTTTTTTGCCTGCTATTGAAGAATACGACTTAGAGAATATGTGGTTTCAACAAGACGGTGCCACATGCCACACAACTTGAGCGAATATGCCTTTATTGCAAGAGAAATTTTCTGGCCGCGTAATTTCTCGTCGTGGCGATATAAAGTGGCCACCAAGATCATGCGATTTGACACCGCTTGACTTTTTTTTGTGGGGATACGCGAAAGACCGTGCTTATGCAGATAAACCTTTAACTCTTGAGCACCTAAAAACCAACATTAGTCACGTTATGGCTGAGATACCGTCCAATATGTGTCAAAAAGTGGTCGAAAATTACCTCAAAAGAATCGATGCTTGCAACAATTCGCGTGGTGGTCATTTAAATGATGTAGTATTTCACACATAATGTCAACGTTCAAACTTTATAATAAAAAAGAAATATCATGATAAAAAATATTTTATATGTGTTTTATTTACATTTACTTTTGAAACCGCAAAATGGATAACCTTTTATGTCCTTGGTGATTACATTTTGAAAGTACGTAGTATAATTTTGCAAATTGCACAAAGCTTGATAGTGAAAGTGTTCCAGAGAACTGTGATTAAGTCCACCTTAGGACTCAACGTCAACATTTAGTATTATGTTCTGAACTTTGCTGAACTAAAATGTGAATGATATTGATTAAATTTGCACCAAGGATGTTTAAGTTTTTTGCATTTTATTGTAAAATCTCTACTTACTTACTTATGTGGCCGTAACAACCGAGAATCGATTAAGGCCGAAATAACATGCTTCGCCAGCCATCTCTGTTCTTCGCTAGCTGGCGCCAGTTAGAAATTCCAAGCGCCGTCAGGTTCTCCAGTACTTGGTCTTTCCACCGTAGGTTAGGTCTTCCTCTTCCGCGTCGTCCTCCAGCGGGTTCCGAATATAACACCTGCTTAGCTGGAACGCGTTCTTCCATTCGCTCGACATGACCTAGCCAGCGCAGCCGCTGGATTTTGATGCGCTTTACTATGTCAATATCGGCATACAGCTCGTACAGCTCATGGTTGTACCTTATTCAGTACTCGCCACCAACGCAAATAGGTCCAAAGATCTTGCGTAGGACTTTTCTCTCGAAAACTCCAAGCATTCGCTCATCCGAGGTGGAAATTGTCCAGGCTTCAGCGCCATATGTTAGGACAGGCATGATGAGAGACTTGTAGATTGTAGTTTCCGTTCTTCGAGAGAGAGCTCGACTTCTCAATTGCTTACTTAGTCCAAAGTAACACCTGTTTGCAAGAGTGATCCTTCGCAATATCTCCAGGCTGACGTCATTACTGCTGCTAATGCTGGTTCCAAGATAGACAAAGTCCCTTACTACTTCAAAAGCGTAGTTGTCAACAGTGACGTGCTGTCCAAGACGCCGGGACTCTTTGTTTGTTGACACAAGGTACTTCGTCTTGCCCTCGTTCACTGTAAGATCCATTCGACGCGACTCTCTTTCCAACTCTGAGAATGCTGCACTGACTGCTCGCGTGTTCATGCCGATTATGTCAATATCGTCGGCATACGCCAACAGCATGACACTTTTGTTGAAGATAGTGCCATTATGTCGTAATCAGCAGCTCGTATTATTTTCTCCATAATAAAATTGAAGAAGTTGCACGATAACGAATCACCTTGTCTGAAACCCCGTTCGGTATTAATCGGTGCGGAGAGGTCCTTCCCAATTTACACTGCACAATGGGAGTTATGCAGTGTCATTTCGAATGAGCTTTGCAGGAATACCAAACTCAGACATTGTTGCATAGAGGTAATCCCTTACCGGACTGTCGAAAGCGGCTTTATAATCAACAAATAGGTGGTGTGTGTCGATCTGTTTTTCTTGGGTCTTCTCCAGGATTTGGCGCAGTGTGAAAATTTGGTCGATGGTAGATTTATCAGGTGTGAAGCCACACTGATAAGGTCCAATCTGGTTGTGGAGCATGGGTTTCAATCTTTAACACAATACGCTTGATAAGACCTTGTATGCGATACTCAGGAGACTTATTCCACGGTAGTTGGCGCAGATTGGGGGATCTCCTTTTTTATGTACGGGACAGAGAACACTGAGCCTCCAATCATCAGGCATGCTTTCATCCGACCATATTCTCTATTCCATACAATCTCTATTCGAACATATATTTGATAAGCATTAGGCCATTATTTGCTTACCATATTGATATTTTCTGTCACTTGACACACTTGTCACATTGAGGTTAAGAGCTTAAAAAACTCAAACATGTTTTGGAGCGCTTTGACTTGAAAAACAAACTAGGGAAAAAACCCCAAGTTATTTTGTTGGCATATCAGCTTTTGATTAATCTACAATACTTTCAAATTAAATGTGCATACTTCCTTGGCCAAATCGTAGGGTGATCCTTGGCTTGACTATACACTGATACTAAAAGGTTATTGTTTTTCTGTGGGAACATATTCATAATGGTTAAAAAGTACTTCTCAGACACAGAGTTAGTTCCTTATACTAACCATAGGTTCCTTTTACTCTATTAGTCTACCAGTTTTAAGAATGAAATTGAATGTGTACGATGGTATTAGGCAACTCAGTTTTTCGTTTCTCAACGTATCAGTTTCGAAAACCCAAGAAGTGGGTCGTCGTGTCTTCTTACTCCTCTCCAGAGTAAGGATATTTAGAACTATGCAAACCGAAAGTGATCGGTATAAAGCTCTATTAGGGGGCAACTGAAAATTCTTCCCAAATATAGAAAGAAATTTACTGCGTGCTTCGAGACTTTTGGTCTAGTAGTTTTACTGTAAAAACCGTCCGTCGTGAACTCTCTTTCATTCATGATCATGCCTTTGAGTACTGACCACCACCATCAGAAGATACCACTACTATTGGATCTGATTCAGTGTATCGACCAGAAGGCGTCGTCTTTGCTAAGCTTTCTGAAGTTTGATTGGCCAGAACTCACTCAGCAGTCTTGGTAACTGGTCCGATAACCATATCAAGGACAAACTATACCACCTACAGATGGAGCTCAGTTTGACTTTGTAATGAATAACTAGTCAAGAAGTAGTCACATGGTTGCAAAGAGCATTGAGCGTAGCTTGGAAGTCACTCCAGACTTACATTTTCTTTCATTTTCATATTTTTTCTATGACAAAGATCATTGCACTGATGATAGTAAATACTTCCACTTGAAATACCGAAATATTGCCATAAAGTGAAAATCTAACACAGCATCAGCAGATTAAGTGAAAGGTCCAGAGCGTGAACTTTGACCTGCTCTGGAGCCATATGTAAAAGTTTGAAAACATTTTAATGCACGAATTTTCAATTGATCCCTAGAATACATTCTATCGAGGGCATGTGTTACAAGGTGTTGATACCGGAGGCCAACTAATTGAGACATGAGATGACACAGCACCAAAACAATTGGTCCAATATTTCAGAGATTTGAGAGAAAAGTGTAAAAGCTCTATGCAAGTGCTTCCTACCTACAAGCCTCTGAAATCTACTAGCTTATTTTGATAAAAATCTCCATAATAAATTATTTTCGTATATCCAATTAAATTGTTTGCTATCATTGTGATGCGACATTGTAATATTGTATTAAATATTTCAATGCACATTGTGTTAAGCAAATTTATTCTATATATAATATAAATATCTATGCGCAAGTAATTGATAGATAATAAATTTATCTACATTATCAACAAAAATTATACAAATTATCTTAATGACAATAATAGCATATTTAATTAAACTTGTTCAACATCATACACACCGATATAAACGCAGACACAGTCATTTTTAAACAAATACAGAAATCGAATATATACAATCACGCAAATATGCAGCATCAACGTGTTGCATTTAATTGAACATTTCGTTTAGATTTAATTAAACATCGTTGTACGGTAGCAGAAGTAGTAGCAGATTAAATCAGCACTTTCCAATAGAAATATAAATATATAACACATACACACAGTTACATAGCAATATATCTACTTATATATGTACATACATATGTATATAAGTAAATGAACATATAACGACAAATATTGAATTTCTACAATTATTTAATTTATGTAATTGACGTTGTTGTTGTGAATTAGTTTGCGTAAAACAATTTTTTTAATACTTATTTATTTGCTGAAATATATGTACATACAATATGTATAAATGTGAATTTGCATATATATATTTATATTATATGTACGAATAAATTAACTTTGCTTGAATTGAACATTTCGCGCTAATAAATATAAATGTTAATGTATGTATGTTTTATTACGCTAGGACTGTGAAAATTGGACGTGTCTGACCATCCCACGAAAATATAAAATTAAAATTATTATAATATAATATCTAATACCTGTCAAAAGTACAATTTTGATATATTTGAGGTAGCAAATTCGTATAGAATTCTCGTTTGGAAATTCTTCATCGGGAACACGACACTAGCAACCTTACTATGCAGCTACATGTAAACGTAATATAAACAAATTATTACACTTGCATAGCAATGTATTACAAATTTTTGTGAACATAAATAATAATTTTTATTCACTGATAGACGTGCGTACATGGTGTACATATACATTCACATGTACCTAATTGATTAATTTATCAAGAGAGCCCCATAATTGTTAAAAATAACAATTAAAGAATTTTAATAAAGTTTAGTGATCAAGTAGACTTAAATACTAGTAGATTGATAAATAGAGTTGAATAGGATAGGAAATTAAAAAAAAAATATATAAATAGGTTGCAATCTAAGATATTTAATAGTACATATTCCTTATCCCTTATTACACATTCCACGCGGAAGATATATTCCAAAGAGTTTATGAAAATGCGCTCATATAATAAGTTAAATAGTACGTATGCCGAAAAAGGAATTTTCTAACAAACCTGTAGTTTTTGCTGTCAGAAATTTAAAAGATTTTATATTAAATTTGAAAAAGTGCATATGTAATATCCAAAATTAAATTTGATTTAAATTCTTGTTTACTAAAATAACACTTTTATTTTATGTTTTGTATTTAAGAGAATAAGTTGATGTTTAATTTCGGTAATACCGAAGCTTAGATAGACACAAATATCTTAGACAAAAACATACTTTTGTGCTTTTCCCTTCATCCAATTATGCCAAATTTAGAAAATATACTCACGTTGATAAAAATAATCGTAAGTACTAATAGTTTTATACTTTTGTTCGTTTTGATTCGTTTGTACCTATAACGATCTTCGTTCATTGGTAAAAAATTAAATTTTGAACTTATATCTGACAGCCATCAAACAGGCAGACATGCGTGAAACTCAATATTCTCTGGACTCTTTGAATCCAGGCCATAAAAGGAGTTCTGTTAGTTGGAACTGTAAAAGGAATTATGTGGTGGTCTGGTGGTGTTTTCGCAAGGTAACGTGTCTAACTGCCTCAACCGCGTGGGGCTAGCGCAATCCTTGTTGAACTCATCGCAAGTCAACTCACTGGCTGTCATGTAGTGTGATCTAAGCGCTATGTGATGATACCTCTATTAGTTCATGCGGGGTAGTCATGTAGTTTGCTCTGCTTACTATGTGATGGCGCCTTCATTATTATTAATGGATGCCCTCTACGTGGCGACCACCGGGCAACGTCCTCCTGGCACCCGCTGGGAGGCGGCTGAAGTGAGTGGCAAAAATCTCCTCGGTTAGAGGTTGTGCATTGGGTTTGGAACTCGCCATATAAAAAGCCTGCCCAGTGAATAATGTAAAAATGCCTCGGAAATGGACTACCCCCTTTGTTGATTACCCCCGCAAACGAAATAAAGACCATGAGTTCGGATATGCACCTGGTATGTCCAGTCCCTTTATAGGGAGGGTGCCTCTATCCAGCTGGTTGATGTCCTCGAAAAATACAGAGCCGCTCTCCAGGAAATGTGATGGACGGGACAGGGCTGCTCCAAAAGAGCATCTTGTGATATTTACTACAGTTGCCATGCTGAAACGCATGAATTAGGATGCGGGTTTTTGGTCGGCAAGAGACTACGACACCTTGTCTCACATTTCACGCCTGTGAACGAAGGGCTGGCCACAATCCGCATCAAGGCAAAATTCTTTAACATCATCCTTATATGTGCCCACGCTCCGACGCCACAATATCAAAATCGTGCTTGGCGACTTTAATGACGGGGTGGGCAAGGAGGGAACCTTTGGTCCAACTGTCGGAAAATTCGGCCTCCACCAGAACACCTCCGATAACGGAATAAGGCTGATCGACTTCGCCGCAGCACGAAACATGGTAATTGGTGGTACCAGATTTCAGCATCTCGACATCCACAAAGCGACATGGCTGTCTCCAGATCAACGAACAAGAAACTAAATTGATCATGTGGTGATTGACGGAAGGCATGCTTCCAGTGTGATGGACGTGAAATCGATCCGTGGTGTTAACATCGACTCGGATCACTACCTTGTTGCAGCTAAGGTGCGCACACGTTTATGTGTCGCAAATAACAAGAGAAGTCCCACACAGAGAAAGCTCGACGTCAGTAAGCTGCGATCACCAGAGACAGCAGATGCATTTTCCACTCGACTATCGGATCTGCTTATGCAGAACACTCCCCCACTTGATGATACATGCGCACGGTGGACACATATATCCCACTCCATGACTACTGCTGATACTAATTACCGGACTCTGTGGAATGAGTGGTATGATCAGGAGTGTCGCGACGCTACCGCAGAGAAAGACGGTGCAGGTGCAACGCGAGCTATTAAGAAGCGGTACAGAAAGAAAAGGTGTGCAGAGAGACGTCTTTTGAGGCGCAAGAAAAGAGAACAAGAAAGACGCGAGTGTGAGGAGATAGAGATGAGACTCAAAAATTCTTCGAAAAGATCAAGCGCCTGAGTGGCGGTTTAAATCCCGGAGCCTCTTCTTGTCGTGGTGGAAATGGGAATCTGGTTACAGATGTCCAGAGTGTACTGAGCCTATGGAGGGAACACTTCTCCACTTTACTGAATGGCGATGCTACGAACAATTCCGCCAGTGGAGGAGATTGCCCGATAACCCCAATTACAGATTATGGTGTTGATGTTCCACCACCAGACTATGACGAGGTTGAAACGGCCATTTTAAAGCTGAAGAACAAAAAAGCTGCAGGTGCTGTTGGCCTGCCTGCCAAATTGTTTAAGACCGGAGGCAATGAGCTGTTCGCCTCCATGCACCAGCTCATAAGCAGAATATGGTCGGATGAAAGGATGCCTGATGATTAGAGGCTCAGTGTTCCTGTACACAAAACAGGAGACCCCACAATATGCGCTAACTACCGTGGAATAAATCTCCTGACTATCGCATGCAAGGTCCTATCGAGCTTATTATGTGAAAGATTGAATCCCATGCTCCACAACCAGATTGGACCTTATCAGTGTGGCTTCACACCTGGTAAATCTACCATCGACCAAATTTTCACACTGCGCCAAATCCTGGAGAAGACCCAAGAAAAACAGATCGACACACACCACCTATTTGTTGATTAAAAGCCGCTTTCGACAGTCCGGTAAGGGATTACCTCTATGCAACAATGTCTGAGTTTGGTATTCCTGCAAAGCTCATTCGAATTTGTAAAATGACACTGCATAACTCCGAATAAGGTACAACCATGAGCTGTACGAGTTGTATGCCGATATTGACATAGTAAAGCGCATCAAAATCCAGACCAAGTACTGGAGAACCTGACGGCGCTTGGAATTTCTAACTGGCGCCAGCATGTTATATTCGGCGTAAATCGATATTCGATTGTTATGGCCACATAAGTAAGTAAGTAAGTAAAAGAAATTATGTGTCTGTGAATAAAATATTTCAATTACAATAAAATATTTGTTCATATATCGCACGCATTTTTAAGAGAAATCGCACCAGATTTCATTATGTCAATACATTTCATTGCATTTAGTTGTATTAAGATGATGAAGAAGGCAGAGCCAATTTCATTCCCACACATTACAATTATCATAATTAGTTAGGATAATTGGAAAATTCACGGAGATCATCTCCTTTCAATGGCCCATTCGTAAAGCAGTAAACTCTTTCGAAAATCGAACATTCGAAATGTGTAATTAATGATATAAATGTGTAATTTAATGATATAAATTTATTTAGTACCATTTGTTTATGTTAATTATCTGGAAAAGATATCTTCTGAAAATTATCACCCTCTTTGTGGAGCAAAATTGACAATACCTCACCCTTTCTATTGCAAGATTATGTAAATTTATAATTTTTTTGTTTATTTATATTATACTACACAGTACATACTTGTAAGTTATATGCATATACAATACATACATATATACATACATCCATATGTGTATATATATACCAAGCAACTTGCGTAATATTCCACATACTCACATGAAATGCATGTACGATTATATGGAATGGCTTAAGTTAGCAGATACATACACACACACACAAACACAATAAATATGCGTATTCTGTATAGTTCATTAATTCATGTTAAACTGTCAACTTGTCACTCGCTTGTTTGTAGAACATCTTCTGTGTCAATGTTCCAATGCAATGGATTGAAGGAAGGAAGGAAGAAGTATACATTTAAGTAGGTAGTATACAGTGAGATTTAGGAACAGTGTTGTGCGTACAGCAGAATATTTGGACTGAAGCGCAAGCTACGCCTAATATGTACTATGTGTACAACATGTATATATGTAAATAAAGATAAAGGTTTAACTAAAGATATGGACGCACATAAATGTAAGTATATATTATTTTTGTAAATTCAATTAGAATTTATTTCTTTAGGTACATATGTATTATACGCATACGTACATACTTAATAGTATTATGTATGTATGAATGTTTAGTTAGTTTAAGCTCTCATAGATCATCTCTGTTGATGTTAGAAACACATTACATTTGTATTTTCAATTCATTTGTGATTTTGTTACAAAATTTTTCTATACATCAACTCTAGTCACCATATAGCATTAAATACTTTTTTTGGGTTTTTGGTTATCTTCCATAGCCAAACTTAATTTGGAGCTTTAGAAAAAATGTATAGTTAGTCAAAGAATAAAAAAAAAAAAAAAATAAATAAATATGTGGCATTTAAAGCCCCAAAGGGCTCATTGGCCGAGCTTCTCTTCCATTGCTGTTGTGCGTCTTAAATTCGGACAGTATTAGAAGGGACCTACTTATTTTAGCCGGTTCTGAACGGCAGAACACTTGTTACATCACTTTTTCTAAGCTTTGTCACAGAGTTCTTTTAGAAGCTTATTCAAGGCAAGTTGTTACTGTCGGAAGAAAGGCCAATTGCTTGCCGACAGGTGGGTACCATTCGAAAGAAAAATCTTATCGATATTAAATTTGTTATGCATCAGCCGGGGATTGAACCACGACCTACAGATCAGAAGGCGAACACACTAACCACTGAGCTACGGCACCCACTAATAGAATATAAGTAGAAAAAAGGAGAAATAACAACAACTAACAGATCTTTACAAATATCTCTTTATTTACCCGCCGATTTTCTACATCCATATAAATTCCGTTAAACACTTTGTGATTGCAACTTAATTTATTATGCCTGTTATTTCCTGTGGTACACTTGTTAAATCACATCGATTGCATTCTACTTGCGAATATGTATGTATATTAAGATGCCTCATCAAAACGAGTTGGAGTTTTTTTCTTCAAAACTCCGATTGCTTCTCTATTGAGCTGAACTATTTTAGTGGATGTCATAAAATAAACTTGGCTCATATTTCGTTAGTAAAAATAGTATATTATTATATTTTTTAAGAATGAGGCACATATACACATACATGTAAATATACCGCTTCAGTAGTTGATGTATAATATTATCCTTTCTACCCTCTACTCGTTCTTTTGACAAATGTTGCTCCCTCTCTAATGTTTTCAAATCCGTCACAATGTTGTTGACAGTTTTTCACAAAAGAAAAAAAGAAGTAAAAAATAGCAATAATAGAACAAACAAAAGTGAAAAAAATATTTTTGCACTTAAAATTTATCTCTGCCTCTGGTGGGGTCGAAAACTTTTAGTGTCCACGAATGGACGGGATGCTTGGTGTGTGTGATTGGTCCATGGAGCGCAAAAGTTATTGTAATAAAAAATAAAAACAAAACAAAAACAAAAAACGAAAGAAGTGGAAAATACAGCAACAACAACATAACAATAACAAGAATAACTATAAAGTGTCAAATTTGGTTTGCTGCTTTCTGTTTGTTAATGTTTTTTGTTAGACGAATGGACCAATAATACAGGGTGATTTTTTAGCAACTTTATTTTGGCAACACTGTTTTTGGCAGCTCAGCTGTTTTCGTGTAACATGTTACTGTCAAACATGCTCAGTTTGGTCTATAATTTAACCATGAATAGATTTAAAAAAGAACAACTCTTGCAGACTATTGAATTTTATTACCAAATTCTTGCTCGGTTAAGAAAATACATTGTTCACTTCTTCCATTTTATGCTCAGTTTGGACGATCTTTTGAGGCGTCTGTTCGGAATCTTGTGACTAAATTTCGCACCAAATTTACATTATTAGACATTAAACCACCATCACGCATACGTAGAGTGCGGACAGAAGTTACTCCTCTATGTGGAATATTTTGCGGTGGAGTTGGACGTAAAACCTTTTAAAATACAGCTGGTGCAAGAATTGAAGCCACACGACCTACCACAAACGCTAACTTTTGGTGAATTGGCGTTGGCAAATTCGGATGAAGATCCACTTTTTTATCGGAAAATTGTGTTCAGCGATGAAGCTCATTTCTGGTTGAATGGATACGGGAACAATCAAAATTGCAGTGTTTGGTGTGAAGAGCAGCCGGAAGCATTGCAAGAACTGCCAATGTATCCCGAAAAATGCACTGTTTGGTGTGGATTATAGGCTGGTGGCATCATTGGACCGTACTTTTTCAAAGAAGCTACCGTACGATGATTACAAACTTTTTTGCCTAAGAGTTGGACTTGGCTTACATGTGGTTTCAACAAAACGGTGCCACATGCCACACACGACGCAAAACAATGGACCAATTGAGAGGCGAGTTCGGTGAACAGTTTTTTTCACTTTTGGAGCCGGTCAATTCGCCGCCTAGATCGTGCAATTTAACGCGACAAGCCCGCAACGGTTGACGCACTGGAAGCCAATATTGAAGAACTTATTCGTGAGATACCGGCCGATATGTTGGAGAGAATATGCCAAAGTTGGGTCTAGCGTATGAACCATTTGAGGCGCAGCCGCGACCAATATTTACATGAAATCATCTTTAAACATTGAATTATATAAATCGTTCTATCGACTCAAATAAAGATTTCATATATTTCTCTAAATTTTATGTGTTTTTTAAAAATCAAATTTGAAGGCTCTTTAAAAATCTTCCTGTACATTCGCATATAGCAGAGTATATATGTTCTGTGTAGGAGGATAACATATGTACGAACAAGATATACATAGAAAAAATGAATGTCATTGATAGAGAAAAATGGTAGACTATAAAATTAATCGTTCATTCCGTTTTCCATTGATTTATTTTGTATAATTTTGTGTAAAATAAAGTGTTTTGACGTGTTTACCATTGGAGTATGGTAACAAAATAAATATATTCAATGTTTTTTTTTTTTTTCAAATACAAGCTTAACGGAGAGTTTTTATAATTGTTGTTTACATGTTACATAAATCAAAGTGTATTTGACAAAGTGTACCAGCAAAATATTATTGTCATTGAAATTGTCTCAAGAACATATTTTTATAAATCTTTAAAATATGCTGCAAATTAAAAGATAATATGGAGACAATATTGCGACTCGGATAATTATTGCCAAGCCATGCTGTCGTAAAATCGATGCAGTTAAACACAATTTTGGCGAGCAATAGACTACGATAATTACAAAAGCAGCAGGTAATTACAAGAATCAATAAACTAGCATTTAAATATAATATATATTAGCACATCAAATGACTGTATCATTCATATGAGAGTATGTTGCAAGGTTGGTACCACGTATGCTAGTTCCCTATCCCAAAACAACAACGAATCCATGCTTGTGTGACAACACGATCTACGCAACAAATTGTCTCCAAACTTGAAAAAGTGGTTTACTGGCAATATATTCCACTAAAATGAGGTTATCGAGCTCAAACTGGTACGTATTTTGAGTACTTTCCGAAATCGTACAACACTGACAAATTGAAAAACCAAATTATTGGACAAAATGTATTGATGGAATATGTTGATTTTTCTGTATCGAAGACTTTCTGGATGTCATGGTAACACGTATATGAACAATAAAAAATTACTATACAAAATCTGAAAATATTGCTAAAAACATTACAGTTACAGTCAAACGTAACTTATTTACTTACGTATGTAGCCTTAAAAACCGAACATCTATTTAGGCCGAATATAATATGCTTCGCCAGCCATCTCTGTTCTTCGCTAGCTGGCGCCAGTTAGAAATTCCAAGCGCCGTCAGGTTCTCTAGTACTTGGTCTTTCCTCCGGAGGTTAGGTCTTCCTCTTCTGCGTCGTCCTGCAGCGGGTTCCGAATATAACACCTTCTTAGCTTGAGCGCGTTCTTCCATTCGCTCGACATGACCTAGCCAGCGCAGCCGCTGGATTTTCGTGCGCTTTACTATGTCAATATCGGCATACAGCTCGAACAGCTCATGGTTGTACCTTATTCGGTACTCGCCACCAACGCAAATAAGTCCAAATATCTTGCGTAGGACTTTTCTCTCGAAAACTCCAAGCATTCGCTCATCCGAGGTGGAAATTGTCCAGGCTTCAGCGCCATATGTTAGGACAGGCATGATGAGAGACTTGTAGAGTGTAGTTTTCGTTCTTCGAGAGAGAGCTCGACTTCTCAATTGCTTACTTAGCCCAAAGTAACACCTGTTAGCAAGAGTTATCCTACGCATGATCTCCAAGCTGACGTCATTACTGCTGTTAATGCTGGTTCCAAGATAGACAAAGTCCCTTACTACTTCAAAAGCGTAGTTGTCAACAGTGACGTGCTGTCCAAGATGCCGGGACTCTTTGTTTGTTGACACTAGATACTTCGTCTTGCCCTCGTTCACCGTGAGACCCATCCGACGCGACTCTCTTTCCAACTCTGAGAATGCTGCACTGACTGCTCGCGTGTTCATGCCGATTATGTCAATATCGTCGGCATACGCTAACAGCATGACACTTTTGTTGAAGATAGTGCCATTATGTCGTAGATCAGCAGCTCGTATTATTTTCTCCATAATAAGATTGAAGAAGTCGAACGATAACGAATCACCTTGTCTGAAACCCCGTTCGGTACTAAACGGTGTGGAGGGGTCCTTCCCAATTTTCGCTGCACAACGGAAGTTATGCAGTGTCATTTTACAAATTCGAATGAGCTCTGCAGGAATACCAAACTCAGACATTGTTGCATAGAGGTAATCCCTTACCGGACTGTCGAAAGCGGCTTTATAATCAACAAATAGGTGGTGTGTGCCGATCTGTTTTTCTTGGGTCTTCTCCAGGATTTGGCGCAGTGTGAAAATTTGGTCGATGGTAGATTTACCAGGTGTGAAGCCACACTGATAAGGTCCAATCAGGTTGTTGAGCATGGGTTTCAATCTTTCACACAATACGCTTGATAGGACCTTGTATGAGATACTCAGGAGATTTATTCCACGGTAGTTGGCGCAAATTGTGGGGTCTCCTGTTTTATGTACAGGACAGAGAACACTGAGCCTCCAATCATCAGGCATGCTTTCATCCGACCATATTCTGCCTATGAGCTGGTGCATGCAGGCGAGCAGCTCATCGCCTCCGGTCTTAAACAATTTGGCAGGCAGGCCATCAGCACCTACAGCTTTGTTGTTCTTCGGTCTTAAAATGGCCGTTTCAACGTCATCATAGTCGGGTGGTGGAACATCAACACCATCATCTGTAATCTGGGTTATCGGGCAATCTTCTCCACTGGCGGAATTGTTCGTATCATCGCCATTCAGTAACGTGGAGAAGTGTTCCCTCCATAGGCTCAGTACACTCTGGACATCTGTAACCAGATTCCCATTTCCACCACGACAAGAAGAGGCTCCGGGATTTAAACCGCCACTCAGGCGCTTGATCTTTTCGGCATTATCAACTAAGCTAAGCAACGCAACCCAGCGGGTGCCAAGAGGACGTTGCCTGATGGTCGCCACGTAGAGGGCCCCCATTAGTAATAATGAAGGCGTCATCACATAGTAAGCAGATCACGCTTACTATGTGACTACCCCTCATTAACAAATAGAGGTATCATCACATAGTACTGAGATCAAACTATATGACAGCCAGTGAGTTGACTTGCGATGATTAAAATCAGGGGTCGAATTGTCACATCCGTGAATGTACCACTTGCCACGTAAAAATGTGTATTTGGTATTATGGCATACGTGAACGTAAAATACGAAACGTGGACGTACCTCTTTAGATGAAGAATCATTCGATCAGCAAATAGCTATGCACAAATATTTTGAAAATATATCGAAAATTGATTTTATATGATTCAGAATAGTTTCTTGCAAGTGTTATGTACAGTTTGTCATGCATTTGCGATTACCGGATTGTACCTTCCTTTTATTCATGTCTTAAAATCGTTCAATAAAGTATCTACCTTGGAAGTGCACGTCGTTAAATATGTTTACACTATCTGTTCTACGAATATCCATAGGTCGTCATAAACCACAATTTAAAATCACACAAGTACATAGTTTATTATTTAAGTGTGATTATTACAAAACACGTACTTCTCCAATGATAAATTATTGATAGAATTTATTATTAATAACATTAATTCCATATAATTTTTTTTAATATTCCTTCGTACTTGCAATTGATCCAGTTTTTCATCTTTTCACTTTCAGTAGAGCTCATGTTGTCTACGCCAGACTATTACATAACGCGCACTGTCTGGTGCCACCTTTGTAGAAGGCGAATGCAACTCTGACTTGATTAGTCAGCAGTCGATTCGTTATTCTTGTTCTTCTCTTTTTTCTTATATACATATTTTTTCCCGAACAATAAGGAGTGCGCGCCTTTTTTTCTTTTATACATATATATATTTTTCCCGACACCAATAGTGCCCGAGTTACATCGTACGCTGCAACAACTACAACGACAGTAACCCAACAACCTCCCGCTAAACCACCACGATCATCGTTTTAGCGATCGTTGACACTTCCGAATCAACTCATGTGCAATACCGCATTATCAGCAATATTAACAGTTGCACAACAATAACCAGACAGGTTTCCTAGTAATTAAGCATAAGCATAATTAATAATTAAACCACTATACTTTCTTTAGAAAAGCATATTAAAATAAGTTATGAATATCAAGTTCAATTGAATAAACGAACAGTACAGTTTTGGTGTTAAAGATAATCAGTTGTGTTTCATTCAAAGCTCCAGTTGAGGAGCTAAAATATATATTTTTGGTTATTACACATATTAATAACATAAGTGGCGCAGTCGATCGGGCCAGTGGACAGCATTAAAAGCTGTAGAATTTTAATTCCTCACCACTGGAAAAGAACAACGAAGGAACCAAGGAAAAATCAAGAGCTGGACAACCACCTGGATTAAGAAACATCGAGATGATCATCAAAATATTCGCAGTGTGTTACATGTAAGAGTATTGTATGTTCGAAATTATTTGTGTTATAGTATGTATCTTAAAAAGTGACAAAATTATTGTAGAAACTAAGTGTATAAAAGTGTAAAAAAAAAAAAAGAGAGTGAATGCCATTTTTTTTTATGATAGAATGAAAAGAGCGACGAAAGTTTAGTGCAAATATTCTCGTATCGACGCTTATCGGTACAAGTAATAGAAAAGCAACGAAAGTTTAATGCAAATATTCTCGTATCGACTCCTATCGGTACAAGTAATAAAAATTGGCTTTTATGCAAATGTTATTGTTTCGGCTATACTCCATCCTTACTAGGAGTATCGACGGCTATCGGTACAGTGATATAGTCAGGAATTGAAATCAGTGGATCATACTAATACTATCTTTTTCAACTGAACACACCTGTGGTGAAGAGTATCGACGGCTATCGGTACAGAGGTTCAGTTGAAACATATTTGAAAATATAGCGCTTCGCAGCATGCAAGCGAAAGTGCACCCACTGCATTTGCATATTAAGTTATTTGAATTCTTACTCCACTATCTCTTCTCGACACATGAATGCCTAAGAATCAAAAACAGAAATCTCATTTTATACCCTATCAATTGAGGAGATTAACTAGAAGCTTAACTTCTATCCCCGAAGAAATAACACAAAATAATTTCGACAATCAACCCTTGTCCAATTTCGAATTGAATAATAGCAATATGTCAATTCGCAACGACCAATCAAATAGCACCCCACCGAGTCACCTGGACATTTTTAATTCTTTAAGAATCCCAGATGCCATAAAAGACCTCCCGAGATTTGATGGCAATTCAAGACTGTTAAACGAATTCATCAACAATGTTGAAGAGATCCTCCTCTATATTAGAGGTACGGACAATACCCCGTATGGACAAATACTCCTACGAGCCATCAGGAACAAAATCGAGGGACAAGCAAACGAGATTCTTAATATGTACGGCACCGCGCTGAACTGGGATGATATTAAGACGAACCTTATATTACATTATGCCGACAAACGTACGGAAACGTCACTCATTAGAGACCTGCATAATACTATGCAGGTTGATAAAACTGTGAACTGTGGAAAGCTTTTACGGCAAAATAATTGAATTACAGTCCGCACTGTGCAACAACATCCTACTGCATGAACCGGACTCAAATGTAGTAAAGGCAAAGAAAGACCTTTACGCTGATATGTGTCTTAACTCGTTCCTCAGTGGTCTCAAGGAACCGCTTGGATCTAGAATTAGAACTATGCACCCAGATTCCTTAGCCACCGCCCTAGCGTTCTGTATAAAGGAACAGAACATTTCTTATCAAAGACAATCTTACCAAAATCATAATAATTACCGGAATAATTCAAATAAATTCTATAACAATAACCCAAACAGAACGCAAAATCGCAATCAACCATACCCACAAAATTCATACGGGAAATATCCTAACAATAGCAACAATAATCAAGGAAACCAAAATCCTTTTAACAATAAAATAAATAAAAATAAATATGTGGCACTTAAAGCCCCGAAGGGCTCATCGGCCGAGCTTCTCTTCCATTACTGTTGTGCGTCTTAAATTTGGACAGTATTAGAAGGGACCTACTTATTTTAGCCGGTTCCGAACGGCAGAACACTTGTGACATCACTTTTTCTGAGCTTTGTCACAGAATTCTTTTAGAAGCATTTTCATGGCAAGTTGTTACTGTCGGAAGAATTGCCAATTGCTTGCCGACAGGTGGGTACCATTCGAAAGAAAAATCTTATCGATATTAAATTTGTTATGCATCAGCCGGGGATTGAACCACGACCTACAGATCAGAAGGCGAACACACTAACCACTGAGCTACGGCACCCACCCTTTTAACAATAGAATGATTAAAAATATGCCTCATAACGAATCAGGAATTCACAGAACAAATGCAACAAATTTTAAACCAAAACAAAGTACTCAGACAAGATATTCCGAACCTAGAAATTTTAATTTCAATGAAATAAATAATCATCAATCAACGATCACCCTGGATCGGTACTTCGACAACGACGTTAACAATCTCACCAACATACAGGAAGAACAAAATTTTCCCGACTCAGCCTCGGAGACCCAACCGGCTACATAGAATTCAATAGACACGGAGATACCCTACCATATATAACAATATCCTCTCCTTTTGGTAGA
This sequence comes from Megamerina dolium, assembly GCA_963854835.1. Taxonomy (NCBI): domain Eukaryota; kingdom Metazoa; phylum Arthropoda; class Insecta; order Diptera; family Megamerinidae; genus Megamerina; species Megamerina dolium. Next base: position 39,513,494 of record OY978528.1, read on the forward strand.
GATCTCAGATTCCTCTTAGATACAGGGGCCTCCACAAGCTTTATCAACCCTGAGTATATACCCCCAGACAATCAACAAAAATGTGAGCAGGTAACAATCTCAACTGCATTCAAAAAACACACAATCAGTGAACAAATAACTCTACCAATTTTCGAAGAATTCAACCAAAGTGGTTCATTGAGGTTTCTAATATTTAAATTCCACAATTATTTTGACGGGCTCCTTGGATTAGACGCGTTAAGGTTATTAGGCGCCAAAATTGATTTAACGACTCAAACACTATCAACAATAAATGCGGTTAATGATATCAAACTTAAACCTAATTTATCATCGGGACAAATTATAATTCCTGAGAATTCAAAAATCATAGCTAAACTTCCAGTCGACGTTCAAACCGGTGACATCTATATTAATACAATTGAACTCAAACCAGATCTCTTTCTCTCGGAAGGGCTGTATTATGCAGAAAATTGGTATAGCAAAGTAGAGTTAATCAACTACTCTCAAACCGAACAGAAACTACTCATAGAACAACCAATTAAAGTCGAAAAATATACTGCTTCAGACTTCGTAGAATTGAATAATTTGAACTTTACCGAGGACAAGTGTCAACAAGATCTGAACATTCGCGACCTTATCAGAATTAACCACCTGAACACGGAGGAAAGCAAAGAACTAGTAAAACTTTGTAAACAATACGAAGATATAATATACAAACAAGATGAACCTCTCACGTTTAGTAATGAAATCAAACACCAAATAAGGACATCAGATGATATCCCCACATATACTAAATCATATAGGTACCCATACATCCACAAGGAGGAGGTCCGGAAGCAAATCAGCAAAATGTTAGATCAAGGGATCATCAGACATAGCTATTCCCCATGGAGTTCACCAGTTTGGGTAGTACCCAAAAAGAAAGACGCTAGCGGACAACAAAAATGGCGGCTTGTCATAGACTACAGGAAAGTTAACGAGAAGACCATCTCGGATAGGTACCCGTTACCAAACATAGCAGAAATTCTGGATAAGCTCGGGAAGTGCCTTTACTTCACAACCCTGGATCTTGCGAGCGGTTTCCATCAAATTGAAACGGACCCCAGGCATATCCAAAAGACAGCATTTACTGTCGAAGACGGACACTACGAATACGTCAGAATGCCATTCGGGCTAAAGAACGCGCCAGCCACCTTCCAAAGAGTCATGGATAACGTATTACGAGATATTATTGGAAAAAAATGCTTGGTATATCTCGACGATATAATAATATTCTCAACCTCACTTCAGGAACACCTGGAGAGCATTAAACTAGTGTTTGAGAAACTCCGCAAATCCAACTTTAAGATACAAATGGATAAGTATGAGTTCATGAGGAAAGAGATCGCATTCCTAGGACACGTAATAACAACTGAAGGAATAAAATCGGACCCCATGAAAATAGAAGCCATAAAAAAATATCCAACACCCAAAACCCGCAAGGAAATAAAAGCTTTCGTGGGACTGATAAGTTACTACAGAAAATTCATCAAGGACTTGGCGAAGTTAACAAGGCCGTTAACAAAATACCTGAAAAAGGATGCGCAAATAATATTGGATGAAGAATACACTAAAGCAGTCGGAACCTGTAAGGATCTATTGACAAACGACCCAATACTACAACACCCGGATTTTACTAAGCCGTTTGTCCTCACCACGGATGCCAGTAACTTCGCGATTGGTGTAGTTCTGTCACAAGGACCAGTGGGCAGTGACAAGCCTATTTGCTATGCAAGTCGGACACTGTCCGATACTGAGAGTAGATATTCTACCATAGAAAAGGAGCTGCTAGCAATCGTATGGGCCACTAAATATTTCCGCCCATACCTATTTGGAAGAAAATTTCAAATAATAACGGATCACAAACCGCTAACATGGATTATGAGTCTCAAAGAGCCAAACTCGAAACTGGTTAGATGGCGACTTCGACTCGAAGAATTCGACTATGAAGTAGTGTATAAAAAAGGAAAATGGAACACGAATGCTGATGCAGTGAGCCGTATTAAAATTGACAATCCAGACTGCACATACCAAGAGTTAAATACCAATGATAATGCAGACGGAACGATAATAAGCACGGCTCACAGCGCAAATGAAAATTTGAACGACGGAATTCAAATATCCGAAAAACCACTCAATGAATTCAACCTTCAGATGATACTGGAAGCAAACGATAAAGGTTCACCAATGACAGTCAAAACAATATTTAAAAACCGACAAAGGAGAACTATAAGAAGACCAATATTCAATGAAGAGACAACAATGGAAATATTCAGAAAATTTCTACCAACTAACAGAGTCACTGCTATTTTTTCAGACGATGATATATTCCGAGTAGTACAGTCTGTCTTTTCCAAATATTTTTCCCACAGCGGATCATTCCGTGTCATTCGTTGTAAAGAGATTCTCCGGGATATTACATTAGAGGATGAACAAGAGCAGTTAATCCGCAATTACCATGAAAAATCGAATCACAGAGGAATAGACGAATGCTTTCTTCACTTAAAAAGAGAGATATACTTCCCGAATATGAAGAGCAAGGTGACAAAAACCATTAATAACTGCGACAGGTGTAAAACACAGAAGTATGATAGGAATCCCCCAAAATTGCAGTACGAACAACCAGAGTTACCATTAAAACCATTAGAAATAGTTCACATAGACATATATACCATCAATAATAATCAAATCTTGACACTTATAGATAAATTCTCTAAGTTCGCTTCAGCTTTCACATTAAATGCCAGAACTAGTATAACAATTCTGAAAGCATTTAAAAATTATATTAGCCTCTACGGCATTCCGAAGAAAATCGTGTGCGACCAAGGATCGGAGTTTGTGGCAAATATATTCAAAGACTTCTGTAGGCAGCATGAGATTATTCTTCATTTCACGTCTTTTCAACAGATGAGCAGTAACGCACCGGTAGAAAGGCTCCATTCTACTATGACTGAAATATATAGAATAATACTCTCAACACGCAAGGAACACAAGTTGTCTACTGACCATGACGAAATGCTTACTGAAACTCTCATAACATATAACAACGCCATCCATTCCTCGACCAAACATACTCCCTATGAACTTTTTTTTGGAAGGCCATATAAATTTCTGAAAACCTTAAAGTCTACGAATGAACACGATTATTTATCCAAGTTAAACGAATTCATTGGAAAATTATACCCAGAAATTAAGGGAAGAGTAGAAAATACTACTCGAACAAGATTAGACAACTTAAATACGACAAGAGAACCTGCGGAAGATTACAATGAAGGGGATATCGTATTCAGAAAAGAAGCTAGACGTAATAAGTTGACACCTAGATTTTCTAAACACACGATATCAAGAAATAATAAGGTTACTGTTTTGACTGTTCAAAGAAGAAAAATGCATAAAGGCAAGTTGAGAAAGAGAAATAAATGAAAACAATTAAATATTTAAAGATATAAAGTAATAATTAAAACGGCATACACCAATTTCTGACAAATAATATTAGTAGCGCTAAGCCTAAATATATGTATTTCTTTTTTTTTCTCGCCAGACTAACAATTGGCTCCACACAATTCATCGAAATACATAACCTACCTAATAACCACACAATACTACCCTTACACCTAGGAACGTCGAGGACTATCACTAACTATACTAATCTCATTCACATAATTAAGCTCAACGATTATGAACACAATATCGCAAATATCTCCGAAACCCTCAACACACTAGAAAACCAAACGACAAACACAAATTTATTACACATAACCAAATTAAAACTCAAGGAATTACACGACAAACTATCAACACTCATTCCAATGAAAAGATATAAAAGAGGATTAATCAACGGTTTAGGATCAGCGATAAAATTCATTACCGGTAACATGGACGCACAAGACGCCCAGGAAATTAATAAACAAATAGAAATTCTTACACTCAATACAAACAATCAAACGTATTCCTAACTTGTCACCAGAAAAATATTCCCTATACCATGTAATTCCTCTTCCTATTAATAACACTAAACTTATAATTACCAAACCTTTTGTAAACTATAACGCAAAGAACATACAATACCTTAACGCACCTTGCCAAAAAATAGAATCCACATACTTTTGCCTCGAATTAAAAACAGAACCCAACACAGCGGATTCAAACTGCATTGGAAAACTAATGAGAAAGGAACCAGCTCACTGTTCACTCCAAGATGTCGGACGCATAGAATCCATCTCCCAGCCGGAACCGAACTTCATCCTATTCATTAACGCTCCAACCACTCGAATTAAATCAACCTGCAGCATCAAAGAAACAGTAATACAAAACACCGCGTTGCTGCACTTTAAAAATTGCAACGTCGAAATAAACGGTATCACCTACGAAGATGACCACGAAATATTCTGGGATGAAACTCATGTTCCACCTCTATCCCCTAACAAGATCCAAACCAACACAACATTTGAAATACTCAACTTACAAAAACTAAAGGAATATAACTTCGAGACAGAATCAAAACTGCAAGCCTTCAAAATAGAGACAAATGTGCGGCATCACGTTACTTCAGCATCGATAACCATCCTAGTACTTACAACATTACTAATCGCAATCCTCATCCTTAGAAGACCCAACAAGGAACAAACACTACCAACACTGCAATCTTTCGCTCCTGCCCCAATGACTTCATTATGGCCGTCGCTCTACTTTAAGGGGGGAGAAGTTACATCGTACGCTGCAACAACTACAACGACAGCAACCCAACAACCTCCCGCTAAACCACCACGATCATCGTTTTAGCGATCGTTGACACTTCCGAATCAACTCATGTGCAATACCGCATTATCAGCAATATTAACAGTTGCACAACAATAACCAGACAGGTTTCCTAGTAATTAAGCATAAGCATAATTAATAATTAAACCACTATACTTTCTTTAGAAAAGCATATTAAAATAAGTTATGAATATCAAGTTCAATTGAATAAACGAACAGTACAGTTTTGGTGTTAAAGATAATCAGTTGTGTTTCATTCAAAGCTCCAGTTGAGGAGCTAAAATATATATTTTTGGTTATTACACATATTAATAACATAAGTCGCGCATTTTCTTTTTTTTTATAATATTATTTGTTCTCACGTAATAATATATACGTATAAGTAGACAATTAAAATTCTCATATTTAATCTTAATTGCAATATATAAATTAGTGCCGTGTCATTTGTACATTCATCTCGAATCTTTTTCTTTATAATAAAGAATATACATAAGAAACAATTCGTTTGTGATTTTCGTGCTTTTCTCCTTCCTTTTAATACGGAATTTCTTCCGATAAGGAAAATGATGAAATTCATCAAGATTTGATAGAGACATATATTTTGAACAATGGTATTGGCCACAAACGAAAGGCTTAACCATTTAAAAGGTGATAAAAAGTGTGCTGATGCAAATACAACAGCAACAGCAAGTAGCAGCAGCACCACCATCACATCAACCATAACAACAACAACAACAACAATTAACCATAAGAACAAATGCAAGAAAATTAACAGCAGCAACGGCGACAACAACAACAAGATTTGTCATCAAGTATTGACAGCAATAATTTGATGTTGGAAAGTATGACAATAGCAAAATATATCACCCGAAATGAGCGAACTGATGGACATCACATTAGCTCAATCTCATATAAGTGGATCAAGAGAAGTGCCTCATCCACAATAACATCATCAACAGAAGAAGCGCCAGCGGAACGTCAACAACAACAAAATCCCAACACAATCTCACATGCCCAAGTAGATTTATATTTATAATTTATTATTTCTTATTTAAAAAGAACGATTAATTAAAAATGATTTTTATTTATTTATTTAATATCGATAAGATTTTTCTTTCGAACGGTACCCACCTGTCGGCAAGCAATTGGCAATTCTTCCGACAGTAACAACTTGCCATGAAAAAGCTTCTAAAGGAACTCTGTGACAAAGCTAAGAAAATGTGATGTCACAAGTGTTCTGCCGTTCGGAACCGGCTAAAATAAGTAGGTCCCTTCTAATACTGTCCCAATTTAAGACGCACAACAGTAATGGAAGAGAAGATCGGCCAATGAGCCCTTTGGGGCTTTAAGTGCAACATATTTATTTATTTATTTTTTTAATTTATTAGAGGTCAGGAAGCAGCCGGTAATGCAAACACATCGGTACAACTCAACCAAGGTATGAGCCCACCGGCATCTCTCTAACATATCTTTTTGTTTTATTTATTTCTGACGTTTTTTCAACTATTTTGACAGTTCCAGATCTATTGTGACTTAAAAATACTATCCAAAGTCTAGTAGAACCTAAAAATGATTGTGACGAAGAAAATTTCATTCTGTATACGTATGATGTATATCGTAATTTTCTTTCGAATGGTTTTGACCAGTTAACGTATGTAACGATTCGCCAAACCTTTCAACAGATTTTTGCATGGAAAGTATTTCAAATTAGTCGATACTACTTTCAAGATGATCTTAACTTTAAATATAACAATGGATCGAGATGTTCTAAAAAATATAGACTCGTTACTCATTGAATGTTCGATTGGAATAAAAATATACAAAAACCATAGGTGACTTAACACCAACCTCGTTACTTCGTTACTCCGTTACTTGGTAGTTTTTTATGTGTATTTTCTTTTTATAAAATTACCGAATTTCAAAAATACATATGAAAAATTACCAAATAACGAGGTTGATGCAAAGTCACTTTATGTTTTTTTTAAGCATACAATTTTAATATTAAAATTTTTGTATTTTATTTTGCTGCTTCTAATAAACATGTTTATTCATTCCAATTTTGCTGTTATACATAACACTTAATACAAATATTGGATCACTGGTAATTTCATTTGAGATAATTACTATCCTTTTTAATGATTTCGAAAAATAAAATACATAAAAAGATACGTTAATATGTCTACATGCCCACTATAAATATAGTTAAAATTAATTATAGTATATATACTAACATTCTAACAAAATAAAAGCTGATTTTGTTGGAATGCACCCTTAGAAAATCGTGTATATATCTTTTAAAATTAGAATTAGATGGCTATGTTCGTTTCTCTACTCATATTTGTACAAAGTAAAAAAGTGATTGCAAGAATATCGACAAAATGAAAATAGGTTCTTTTTTATTGATAAATGGTATTCGACAAAGTTTAAATATCTCACACATAGGTGTATATGCATGTGCTTAATTGCGTGATGCATAGTATGCATAATTCGGTAATCAACTAAAACTGCAATGAACTTTTCTTTTATCTGATTGGTTGATCGGTTGCTATGTATGTATGTATGTAAATACAGTCTTCACAAGAGAATAAGCAACACCGACACCATCAGCATTCATCATAGTCATAGACTACTATACTAGTACGATACGATTCCATTCAATATGGAAATCACTGCTATTGCATTTGCTTATCTTTAGTACCTACAGCTTTAGACTAACAGAAGAGTACACTGATTGTACAACACATATGTATATGGGGAATTTGCATAAGAGTATAAATCTGTGTGTGTGTGTGTGGGTGTGTTAGTTTGCAAGCGAAACGAACTACATAGTATGTAGTAGAATTGTATAGTACGGAAGTATAAAAGTGTATATTCATATTAGTTGTTTTAGTTGATGGTACATGTAAATAAACCATAATGATGTTTTTGGAGTACCGATGCTATCTTCATTCAATATACAATAAGCCTATACGTAAGAATGAATTGCTCTTTATAATTTTTTTTTCTATATTGCGATATTTTATTAAATAAATAACATACTTGTATGTACAAATAAATTAACTAATCAAATTTGGTCATCACAAGGTAAGATCACGTGGCTTCGTTCGTTTAAGTCTTCGGACCAAATTTGTTTTAGCAAGTTTTGTTGCTTCCGGATTAATGTGTGCTTCTAGTCGCTCTTTATGGGTTTTGATGAATTTTGTTATCGTTGTGTGAACTGAATCAACATCTAAATCTCGGTGAAGATCAGTGTTACTAATATACCAAGGGGCATTAACGATGCTCCTCAGGACTTTGTTTTGGAATCTTTGAATTGTTTCAATATGGAGCTTTGCATCAAGGGTGATTCCAAGATATTTCGCTGAGTTCGAGCAAGGAACCTGAACGCCGTCAATATATAGAGGTAAATATCGATTATTTTTATTTGAAAAGTCAACATGGACTGGCTTGCTTTTGTTTATTTATAAAAATGATTAAAAAAAAAAAGAAATAGTAACAAATGTAAATATTTGTATCATATTTTTTATAAACGAAACATATCTTTCCATACAATTTACTCCAGTCCCCTACCGAATCAAATGATTAACCCGTCAGTGACTTTATTTGTATGCACTGTGATGCACGTTAGGATGCTACGTTACCAATTGAACGTATTGAGTTATTGATGAATAATCCATGTATGTATTCGAACTTGTGTTTATTTTGTTTGCTGATTGCCATATTGATGTTGTCGCGTTTGATTTTTGTGACTTGAGAAATTTTGCTTTTGAAAATCGTTTACCAATCACTGGTTTTTATCAATCAATCACTGGTTAGTGTGCATTGTGAATGATGTAAGGGGCAAATTTTGGGTGATACAATAAATTATTTTATTGTATTTAATATTACCATGTTTAGATAGTATTGTGTCAAAAGAGATTTTTGCAAGAATCCAAGCTTGGCGAGATTTTTATAAGAACGCGGCTAATCTGAATTCTACAATCTCATCGCCACCAAATGGCGATGACATTCGTCTTTCGTGAGGAGGAGAAGGAAACCATCCGATCTGGCCTGTTTTAATTGTAAAGCTGGTAGATAGAGACGGTAAATGGAATCTATGGATTGTATATAGTACGAAGCGCTACACCTGTGTTGAGTCTACCTTTTCAGCTTTAGTGGGTGTTTCTTGTTATAAAAAACGAAAAACCAAATTATTTTTTCCATTCAACAATATAGCTTAAACTCTAAATACATATATGTGGGTATGAGATATTCTAACTAATCCTGAAAATATCTGCAATGATTAAGAAAAGTGTTCTCATCATGCTTGACTATTCACACAAGTACTGCAGGGTACATCTACACAAAAATATTGAATTTGAAATATTTTGCCGCTTAAAATTCAATATTTTCCATGAGATATTTCCTTTTTAAGTTTCATTATTTGAAAAAAGTAATTTCTTCAAAATTTTGTTATAAAAACCGCCGGAACATTTCGCGGCAATAAAGTCATCTCGTGAAATGGATCGAATGGTCATCAAAATTTTATGGATAGGCGCTTATATATTATTTTTAAGGAAATGTTTAAAGCCACTTGACTGCGGCGATAAACTAATATAGGTTGGTGCCTTTGAAAGACACATCATTGAAAAAAGTGGCTTGAATTTGGCCTTATCAAATTAATTTCTTGAAACCCATTTTCGCGTGTCATATATCCGCTATAACCGTTTTATGGCTTCACAATCAAGTTTAAAAAGGCGGATTATTGTTGATTTATTGCAATTCAAAGTACTAGTTTTGTAAAAAATATTATTTTAGGCATTTGGTACTAAAAATTCTAAATGACCTAGGGCTTGAAACTGTTGAGGCACATTCTACGAGTTTAAATTACATTTGCCGATTACGAAGAGCAGCAGTTTTGTGCCAGTATATCCTGTCGGTTTTGTGACTAAGCTCTTCCAAAAGTTGTCTCAAGGCAATCTTTGCAAGGTTCATTGGGTGTGCATGCGTTTTTTCAAGTTCTTTTTTTTTCGTTCGAAATCCCACGGCACACTTACCCGCCCAACCGACCAAGGAGCACGTAAGTATAACGTACGAACTGGTGACCGATCAGTAACAGACCAGCTGTTCTGAGCACGCGAAGAAGTAATAGCAAGTGACTACAAACGAAATTAAAAATACAGCTACGGACCTAATTAATCCAACAGCTGTTTATAAAACAACGTAATTACTAAAACAACATTACAAATCATAATTAATTTACAGACGAGAGAATTGATGATTTTGTAACATGCAAAGGAATGTGGTAAACAATAAATGAATAAATGGTATTGTAGTCTTTACACATGCCTCTCACAGGACTAAATAAATCAAAGTTACTTTTACACATTGACAACTGTAAAGCATTATAATTTCTCGACGGTCGGATTGGCACAAATATATCTAGCTCAAGAAGCAAAAACGGAGATTCATTTTCACCTTTAAGTAACTTTGTAACGAAAAAAGCATTTAACATCGTTCTTCTACTTTTAAGTATTGGCAATGCTGAAAGTTTGAGACGGTGTTTCTATGGTGGAAGGGTAACTGCAGGGTCCTAGTTAAAAGAGCGCAAGGCAAATAACAGGAACTGCTTCTGAACGGTTCCAGACAATGGAAGCATACTCCCGAATTGGACGGACAAGTGAAATGTAAAGAGTTTTAGTTACGTGGGGGTCATTAAACTCTTTTGACTATCTCTTAATGAAGCCCAGCACTCCTTTGGCCTTATTAACACAAGAATTTATATGCAAATTGAAGCGAAGTTTGGGATACATGGTAATACCGAGATCAATAGAACTAAAAACACGCTTTAACTGCTGGCCATCAAGCGAAAACTGATGGTTATTTCTGTGAAAAAGTCATAAATTTGCATTCATCTAAATTTAATACAATTAGGTTAGTTGAGCACCATTCAGAAAGAGAGTCTATATCTGATTGCAAACATGTTTGAGAAGCCGATGAATAATGTGTCATGAAAAGCTTGACATCATCTGCAAACATTAATATAGTTGAGTGCATAATAGATGATGGAAGATCATTTATGAAGAGTAAGAAGAGGACTAGGCCCAGTGGCTTCCCTGGGGACGTCAGAAGGAACATCAATATTTTTGAAAATTGCACTTTTGAATAGCACTTTTTGTGGGCATTTGGTTAAATAAGATCTAATCTAATTTACAAATATGTTAGAAATTAAGTTTTTTTTTATCAATAAGTCGTGGTTAACTTTATCGAAAGCTTTGCAAGTGTAAATTACATCAGTTTGGAGACCACGAGTAAAGCCTTTAATTACACTAGTAGAAAATTCAAGCAAATTAGTCACAGTGGATTTGCCTTTCAAAAAACCATGCTGATTTAAAGATACTGAAGACTTCATATTGAAAACAAATTGCGTGGTTAAGAGTGCCTCAAATAATTTAGGTATAACACTTAGCTTTGCTATACGTCAATAATTTGAAATTTCGGACTTTGAACCGCTCTTGAAAAGCGGAATAATAAATGAATCCTTCCATCTAATGGAGAAATTCCCAAGCCGGAGTGAAGCATTAAAAATGTCAGTTAACGGCAAGAAAAGTAAATTTGCGCATATTTTCAGAATGCAGCTTGGAATCCTGTCGGGTTCAGGTAAATACGACAGTTTCAAAGTTTTAAGATGCCGCAAAACTTCATCGGGACTTATAGAAGGCATGCAGTAGAACTTAAAAAGTCTGCAAGAAGGTCAGAGATATTCTGATCGTCAGTAGATATACAATCTTTCCATTTCATTGACGAAGGGAACATAGAACTTTTACGTTTTACATTAACAAAGTCGTAAAACGCTTTCGAAGTTTTCTGGAAATCCATTTTGATTTTGCTAATGTATTTCTTATAACATTTTGAATTTAGTGATAAGAATTTACTTCTGAAAAGAGAATATTTAAGATAATCGACTGAGCTACCAAATCTTTTGAATGATTTGAAGGTAAGAATTCTTTGATTTTTTTAAACTTTGTTATTCCCTAGTAGACTAAGCAGGGCCTCCTAAATTACAAGAGTGATTGAGTTTGGGAATACATTTTTTGAAACAGTTATAAAGGATGTTATTAAAATCTGAGAGCCACTCATCCAAATTTGAGTTGGGCGTGGGCCAGTTTACTGCGGAAAGCATTTTACATAATTTAACATAGTTGGTCTTTTTAAAGCAGAACTGTTCAAATTGCGGAGCCATATTGTAACGTACAGAGAAGAAGTATTCTAAAGATACGAAGATAGTAGGATGATGGCTATCTTCAGGGATAGCAAATGGATCACACAGAGATAGAGATACATCAAGAGCATCATCTACATATATTAAATCCAAAATTTTGTTATTTTTGTTATAAAAAGAATTTACTTGTTTTAAGGCAAGCTCAAAGAATGAATCCAGAAATACATTAAAGTTTTCACGAGTAGTACATGGAATTAATTGATTATTTTCTTTTAAATTGCAACAAACATGTAGCAGGTTGAAATCACCGAAAGTTAACAAAGAGTCATTTAGATTAAGCATATTAAAAACATTCACAACAAAAGAAGCATGTTTAAGAAATACACTGATATCCGAGTTTGGGGGAATGTAAGAGCACGTAATGTATAAACATTTAGCTTCCAACCGAACACCAGCACATACAAATTCAAAATCTTGAATTTCTGGAAACGAAATTAAATCAGATGGAAATGATTTAAATGAATGGCTATAAGGACCCCGCCACCAATTTTGAACTGACGGTCCTTTCTAAAAATTTGGAAAGCATTACACAAAATTTCTGCATTGTTAATTGTCGGCTTGAGCCAAGTTTCAGAAAAGACAAAAATATATAACTGGCTATCAAAACTTTTCAGAAATAAGTCACACAACTCCGTGTTTAAGCCCCTAACATTTTGATACAAAACTTATAGGAATGCTGTTACTGTCATTTCGAATTTGAGATTACCGAACTAACAAAACGTATTAGTAAAATATGAATATTGCTTTGATTTAATTAAAAACTCATCATGAAAATTCGGCATAGATATATAATAATATAAAAAGCATATATATGAGGGTGGTCCCAGAACTACATATAGATGGCGGCAGTAGTTTGAAAAAAATTACTTTGGTGAAAAGTGGCAACCTTATAAAACAACCTTAACAATGTTATAAGTTTCAAGTTTATAAAATGTTTTAAGTTTCAATGCGCCAAGTTGTTTAGTATTTTTTGGAGCCATCGAAAGGTAACGACCTTAGTGAATTTGTAAACATGGAAAAAATTAGTCACCGTTATGTAATTCAATATTTTCATTTGAAAGGTCTCAGTTCAACGAATATTAAAGCCGAACTAGATTCTACTCTAGGGAAGTCTGCTCCTTCTTTTACGACCATAAAATATTGGGTGGCAGAGTTTAAACAAGGTCGTATGAGCTGCCAAGACGAACACCATAGTGGTCGACCAATTGAGGTGGCCACGCCAGAAACGGTTAAGAAAATCCACAAAAAGGTATTGCATAATCGCCGGTTGAAGGTGCGTGAGCTAGGTTAAATTACAGGCATTTTAAGAAGTGCTATACATCGTATATTGACCGAAAATTTGGATTTGAAAAAGCTGTGTGGAAGATGGGTGCCGCGTCGCTCACACTAGAACAAAAACAACATCGTGAAGATGTTTCTATATAGTGTTTGGCGATGTTTCACAATAATAAAGCCGAGTTTTTGCATCGATTCGTAACCATGAATGAGACATGGGCCCACCTCTTCACACCTAAGACAAAGGAACAGTCAAAACAGTGGACTGAAATGGGAGAATCATGTCCAAAGAAGGCGAAGACAGTTCAATCTGCAGGCAAGGTTATGGCGTCTGTTTTTTGGGATGCACGTGGGATAATTTTTATTGATTATCTTCAAAAAGGAAAAACAATCAACGGCAAGTATTATGCTAATTTGTTACAGCATTTAAGTGATGAAATTATTGTGCATTACTTAAAAGAAAAAGGCCGCATTTGGCGAAAAAAAGTGTTTTTTCATCAAGATAATGCACTAGTTCGCACATCCGTTATTGCGATGGACAAAATTAATGAGTTAAAGCTCAAATTGCTTCAACACTCACCTTATTCGCCAGATTTAGCTCCTTCGGACTATTTTCTATTTACAAATTTGAAAAAATGGCTTGGTAGTAGAAGATTTGCAAACAATTAAGTCTGTGGTGGAGTCTGTGGTAGATGGCTATTTTAATGAGTTAGACAGTTCATACTCTAATCAGGGTATCAAAGCTATAGAATATCGCTGGGAAAAGTGTATAGAGCTAAAAGGAGATTATGTTGAGAAATAAAGAAAAATTTTCCCAAATTTGTTGTGATTTCTTTGTTAGGTCGGGTAGTCCTGGGACCGCCCTCGTAGGTATATATAGTATATGTACGCATAGGTACCCTGCAAAAAGTGAGACTTGTCCAGGATGTGCTCGGGATCAGTCGCAAAGTAATATGCAGCTTTTGATCTCTTCATACGGAATAAACTGTTCACTTTTGTTTGAGCATATCCTATGAAGAGACTAATTGTACCCTTTTATACTCGAACGGGTATAAAAGGGACTAGTCGCCATACATGTACTACGGAAATTGACAAAACTTGCTCTTTACAAATAAATATGTGTTCCGATAAGAGACTGATTGGCGACTAATTAATCTCCGATTGATATATAGAGTTTAATCCCTGAAGAGTATCTTTAGAGATTAGTCGCAAAATTTTTATAGGGTTTGTACGATAGTATGTAATTTAAAATATGTTTGTGTATGCGTGTGTGTTGCAGAAACTGTATAGTGCGTAGAAGAAGTTTTCTAATAAATTTTGAACATTCTTATGACTTACATTTTTAACATTATAATCTACCGCATCTATAAAAATAGATGTATGCGTATACATACGCATACAAATAGCACATGCACATTCATAACTTGATCACAATTAATGGTTGAACATTGGCATGTACAGTGAACGTAACCAACCATCATCATCACCATCAGACCACTGACCTATGTATGAAGCAAAATATCTGTCAAACGTGTATGTGTATGGTCATAAATGCATAAGTTCCTAATTTAAGCAACTACATACATTTAAACATAGGAGTATATAGAAGTATAAATACATATTTATGAACTTTGAAATTGTAAAGCATGCATAGCAATTCCATATACGTACATATGTCTGTATGGAATGTAACGCCAACACGCACAAATACATATGTATGTACTTATGAATATATGCTTTGCAAACATTGAAATACATGACAATTAGTTCGACACTTGTTTAAGCTCCATCAGCTTCATCATCATCAGTATTATCAGTATAATCATCATTGGGTTTGCCAATTGCAGTCAGGCATTCTTAAAATAGTTTGAAATTCCCACATACACTTTTACATATCTTCATAAAATATATATTTTGAAAAACAATGAGCAATAAATATTCAATGAATTTTGTGATTGTAAATGGCATTTTCAATGTATTGTATGTGCATACATATAATGGTGGAAATTCTTATAAACTCTAGTATAAGTATGCAGGTAGTCTTTTAATTACTTTTCTTAAACTTTGTTGTTTTTAATATATGTATAGTAGGTAATATGTGAAAATATAACCAAACATTTTTGAATGCAATATTTTCAGAAAAAAAAAAACACATTGAACAAAATTGAAAAATCATATAGCTATAAAGGGATTGATATTTTTGTCGCGTTGCATTGATTGCAAATAATTTGATATTTGTATTGAAATGTTCAATTTTCCTTTAGTGAGATCGAACAAAACAAAATGTGAACCGAAAACTCCAATAATTTACAAGGTGAGAAAAAATTGAGCCGATCTCCTGTTTTCGAAGAACTACGCCTGTAGTCCACTGATATACCTAAAATATAGATGAATAGGAAAAAGCTCCAAATCGAAATATCGTGTCTTAAATCTTCAAGGTTTTTGAATTTTTAATCATTTTGAATAATTTCATAATTTTCTTCCAACGACAAATAATTGAATGAAATTTCTGATTATTTGCGAGCCTTTTAGGTCATTCATCAATGGAACGACTTTTTGCTAAAGTTTTGCACTTCATATTTTTTGACGAAAGCAATGAGGAATTTTCATCCATTTAGGAAATCAGTTTGGTTTTCTAAAGACATTTGACCCCAAAAATTTAAATAATGTGAGGTTTGATCGAATTGAATCGACGAACTCGAGCTATATTTTGTTGAAAGACAATGTCGAAAAATCCACAGCCGTTTTCGGGACGGCTATCAAACGAGATATTTCGTTTGATAATGAAATGTGAAAAAATATTGAATTTTCAGGACGAAAAATCGAATTCGCTTTAGTTAAAAGCAAAAAAATGCATGTAAAGCTTCTTGAAGTCGCAATGATTACATGGGCTGACGAGTTACAGGATTGTCAGAAAAGTCTTCGCGTATTTTTAGAGTCATATTTAAGGCTCGCTTTTTAAGGTATATAGAACAGTATTCAATAAATGAGACATATATTTCCATTTTGAGACAAGAATTCCACCACAATCGACGCCATTATACTAGTAATCGTACTGTAGTAAAAATCCGTGCCGTAGATCAGTGGTTAATGCGTTTGACTTCTAATTTGTTGGTCGTGGGTGCAGCCCCCGCCTGAAGCAAAAATTTGGTATCGAAAAGTTTTTCTTTCGAACCTCTCGAGAAGCAATTGGTAATTCTTCCGGCAGTATCAATGTGCTATGAAAAAGCTTCTCAAAGTGCTCTGTGACAAAGGGACACAGGGTTCTGCCGTTCAGAACCGGTCTCTTCAAATACTGTCCAATATTTAACCCGCAAAAACAGTACTGGAAGAGAAGCTCGGCCGAAGGGTTTTTTGAGCAGTATTTTATCATTGCAGCATGATCGCTTTCAATAGATATTTTTTTCAACAATGCATTTTGCACTGATGTGATTCATGAGATGCGCTTCTTTGAGTTCAACAGGAAATTAAATATCGCACTTACTTATGAATCCCAGTTTCTAGAGGTCGTTATGAATGGTCGAATGATAAATATTTAGTGTCTTTGCACTTTTTATTTTAAAGCGATTTCCTCATAAAATCATGTTCAGTTTATAGAAATTTCTACCAATGTGCATATATGAATATGTATATTCACGCATGCAGTTCTTCTTTAATGTGTTACAAAAAGAATTGCAATTTAGGATTAAATAGGAACATTGAATAATGAAAAACCTGTCAAATTTTTTTGCATCAAATAATAATTGTTGCAATAATATTTTAAACTATATATGAGTAGGCGTATAAGTTACTGAAATTTCAAATAGTTATTGGTATCCTTCGCTATCTGAGTACGCCAATATATTTCAAATATGTATATTCGAGCAATTAATGTAAAATAACAACTGAATATCCAAAAAATTGAAGAAAAAAATCTACCAAAAATTAAATTAAATAAAAGCAAAACAGGAAATTTAAATAAAAATTTCAACATTTGCAATCAATTGCAATTTACATTTAAAAAAGTTTACAAATATTGAATTGTTATAATAGAAAGCTACATTCCGATGAACAAACCTACCAATACTAATAATTGTGTACGAGTATACAAAAAAGTCTATACCCATGTATTTGTAGGTTTGCTTAGGTGTGTAGATTAAATTAAATCTTCTACAAATAATAAATATATATTTGTGTATGTATTGTGTTTGTGAAACTTTAAGCTTCAAATTCTAAAAGATTTACATTAGTAGTCACTTTTCACACTACATTGATTTCAAATAAAAACTTCAACCACAATAATAATTGTTCATCCTTTACATGAGACAGATAGGCAGATGGACACAGAAGGGTGTACCAAAAAGGGGTTTTATAAATTCAATCGATAAATTTTAACTTCGTCTTGGCATGAAGTGATCATAATCCGCTTGCATACCTATCCAGATTATTTGAAAATATTGCTGCTATGGAGATACATTGTTTGTAAAGTTCATATTATGCATCTTCATTTTATTCTTCAATTTGGAAATTTGATATGTTAACTGTTGCAAATGTAAAGTACTTAATCTGCTCGCAAGTCGAAGCATGTATGTGGAAATATTACTGCAGCAGTTATTGCACAAAATTAACAATACAACACCTAATCGAAATTAAATGTTGATTGCGAATTTAATTGTAATTTTGAATTCGTTCTCGATCAAGTTACAAGAAAGCATATTCTCAACAAAGCAATAATAACAACAACAACATCTCCCAAATTCAAAAACACCAAGTAAAAGCTGCTGTACGGTAACATTCATGCTGAACTTTCTGAACATGACTACACTAAAAATCATTCAAAAAATTATGAAAATTGTTTAAGAGAATCGCAACCTCAGGTTGCCTGAGATAACTGACATTGTAGAAATTTCTTGCATGTAATCTCGAACATGAGAAATATTTTTTCCAAATGATTAAAAACGAAACATTTTGTTGATAATTCAAAGCGCTCTTTTACGCCGTTTAAACGAAAAAAAGATATTTTTTTGTGATAATAAATGAAACATTCAATTCAAATCAATTTTGATTTTGAATTTGTTAATTTTGATCAAACAAAAAAGCACATTTAAATTACTTTTCATTATTTATTATTTTTCGAAACTTTATAACGAACTTCGTTTAGCCTGACGTAAGCTCGCTGTTCGGTTTCAACTGCAATATAAAGAGTGTCCTGTGTCCACAAAGAAAATAATTTGTTCTTTAAGTTTTGGCAATTTTATTTCAGTTCAATGTGTGGGTGCCGTAGCTCAGTGGTTAGTGTGTTCGCCTTCTGATCTGTAGGTCGTGGTTCAATCCCCGGCTGATGCATAACAAATTTAATATCGAAAAGATCTTTTTTTCGAATGGTACCCACCTGTCGGCAAGCAATTCTTCCGACAGTAACAACTTGCCATGAAAAAGCTTCTAAAAGAACTCTGTGACAAAGCTCAGAAAAAGTGATGTCACAAGTGTTCTGCCGTTCGGAACCGGCTAAAATAAGTAGGTCCCTTCTAATACTGTCCCAATTTAAGACGCACAACAGTAATGGAAGAGAAGCTCGGCCAATGAGCCCTTTGGGGCTTTAAGTGCCACATATTTATTATACCCTGCATAATGCAATATGCATGGTATATTCATTTCGGTCAGATGTTTGTGTCCACTTGAAGGAATCTCCGGAGATATAGACATAGATATATATTCGTGATCAGCGTCGATTAAATTTTCAATTTAACGATGTCCGTCCGTCCGTCTGTGTGTCACCTGGCTGGTTCGCACGATAACTTGAGTAAATATTGAGCTATTTCGACGAAATTTGGCACAAGTAACCTATGATCCAAGGGTACGGAGGGGATTGATATTGGGCATGATCGGTCAATAGCCACGCCCACACCAAGCATTCAAAGCGACTAACCTCGCCAAAAGTGGGTGAGCTACGCCTACTTTATAGCGTAGCTCCCATACAAAGTGTCTGTACTTCTTTTAAATTGAAACTGCTGTAACTTCCGCAATCTTCTGTCTAGAATAACCATAACTGACACTTAAATTAATATCGTAATCGGAAATAATCTGGCAAAAAATCAGTGTGCCACGCCCACTTCTTCATGGGTCTCCCATACAAAGTCGAGGGAATTAAACTAAAACTGTTAAGCTCCATAACTTGCAAACTATACAGCGTAGAATAACGAGATTTAAGGTGTGGATTACTATTGTACGAGCAACTAGGCTCACAGGAAATGGGCGCACCACGCCACAGTTTATCGTAGCCCCCATACAAATTTTAAATTGAAACAGCTGTAATTTCGGCAATCTTCTGTCTAGAATAACCATAATTTTTTTTTTTTTTTTTAACAAGCTTTTTATTGGATCTTTCTAAAATTACTTAAAAACTAACAATATGTAATCAAATCTTACAAACTAAATAAAATTATGTGATATTCCCAACGTTCCATCACAATTTGTTGAGTCACGAGGTATAGCAATTTCACAGCATATTCAGTGTGTCTTTTCTTTTTAATCGACGATGCACCGTGCCCAGCAACAATTGCCTAGCAAGGGGATTCGGATGACTGTGTAATTTTTGAATGTAGCCTCTGCAGGACAGTGCAACTTCCTCAGAAATTGTGGGTACATTTAAATCTCGATGGATGTTAACGCTCCTCATATACCAAGGCGCGTTTACAATAATTCGCAGACACTTGGATTGTATTCGCTGCAATTTTTCGATATATGAGGGAGATGCGGTGCCCCAAAAAGAATACCATAAGTCCAGATTGGCTTCAGGATTGCTTTATATAATAGCACTTTGTATTCGAGATTCAACTTTGATCTTTTGTGTAACAGCCACCATAACTGATTAATTTTAAGCTTGATCTGAGTTTTCTTTGCCTCTATGTGATTTTTCCAGGTCAGCCTTCTCTCGAGGTGAATACCCAAGTACTTTGTTGAGGAACATTGTGGAACTGATTGGCCATTAATTTTAAGTGGGGGACATGTATCTGGCCTTAGCGTGAAGGTTACATGTACGCTCTTTGATTCATTGACTTTTATACGCCATTTTGCTAGCCAGATTTCGAGAGAATCGATATGAGTCTGCAGGAGTTTAGTAGCTTTTATGGGGTTAGAGCGAGTGCACAATATTGCCGTATCATCTGCAAAGGTCGATATAAATGTATAGTTATTGCTGGGCATATCTGTAGTGTATAAGAGATACAGTAAGGGGCCTAAAACGCTTCCCTGAGGAACGCCAGCGTGAATATCCAATGGATTTGTTGTGTAATCCTTGTGATGTACGAGAAATTGTCTTTTCGTGAGGTAGCTACTAAGCAATGTGGAGACATTTGCAGGCAGTAATAGTTTGAGTTTGTAAATAAGGCCATCGTGCCATACTTTATCGAAAGCTTGAGTGATATCAAGAAAGACAGCTGAGCAATACTTTTTTTCTTCAAAAGTGTTCCTTATCAGAGTTACAATGCGGTGGACTTGTTCTATTGTGCCGTGCTGTTTTCTAAATCCAAACTGATGTTGAGGAATCAGTTGGTTGAGATTAATAAATGGAGTTATATTCATGACAAGTAGCTTTTCGAATACTTTAGAAAGTAGAGGCAGGAGGCTGATAGGTCTGTACGATGCAACTTTTGTAGGGTCTTTTCCTGGTTTTGCTATCATAATAATTTTTGAAGTTTTCCAGCATTTGGGATAGTGTTTAATACGAAGGATAGCATTGAAAATGTGCATCAGATGAATTACTGAAGCCGGAGGTATCTCTTTTATCATTTTACCGGTAATTTTATCTGGACCAGGTGATTTTTTTGGGTTTAAATCTTTATAAATTGCTTTGAATATGTCCTTTTTTTTAATTTTGAGCGTTATTGAGCAAGGTTGAGAAGTTAATATTGGTAATGAGGACTGCGAAGAGGGTGGATTGGGTGTAAACACACTTTTTAGGTGGTTTGCAAAAGCCAAACCCTTCTCACAGTTGCTTCTAGCCCAATTACTGTCACTTTGAGTTTTTTGCTGATTTCCACAAAGAGTAGTCTGACGCTTCACCAGGTGTTAATTTCGCTAAGTGCTCTTCTAACTCTTCGTTGTTTTTATTTTTTAAGGCTTGCTTTAACTTTCGAGTGCAGTGCTGTAGCTGTGTTTTCAGATTCGGTGATCTGAATTCTTGCCATTGTCTTCGGAGTCTTCTTTTCTGTCTTACTAGCAATTCAATATCGGCTGGTGTGTATGGGCTATAGTTTGATTGCTTGCATACCTTTGTGCAGGTGGCTGAGCTGAGAGCTAATGAGAGCAGCTGGTTGAATTTTTCGAGTGCTGAGTCTACATCGTGTCCATTTCTTAATACAGTACTCAGAGGAAGATGGGAATTTATATATTTCTTGAATTTTAACCAGTCTATTTTCTTTCTAAAGCAATTGCCTTGGGGGCTTGGTGTTTTTATAGATATTACCGTGGGTGAATGGTCAGATGATAGATCATAATTACACTCTGTGGAGATATTTTCCATCTGGAAACCTTTGGCGACTCCAAAGTCTATGAGATCGGGTATTTTCCTCTTGTCCGTCGGCCAATATGACGGTTGACCATTTGAAATAACATCGTAGCCGTGGTTAGTGATGATTGAACATAGTCTTTTGCCTTTTGGAGTTATTAATCGGGAGCCCCAGTGAGTGCGTTGAAATCGCCAGCAACCAAGAATTTGCTACCAAGAGTTGAGAAAAATTCTTTATATTGCTGTTCGGTAATACTGTATCTTGGGGGACAGTATATCGCAGATATTACTAGCTTAGAGATGTATTCTTCCAGACATATAGATGTTGCTTGCAAGTAGACGCTACTGAAATCTTCGAGAACATGATGTTTTATTCTGCTTTTTATCAATATGGCAGTTCCTCCGCGTGCCTTACCATGCGGATGATTTGTGGTGTACAGTTTGTAATATGGTATTTGGTAGCAATTTTTGTCATTGAAATGGGTCTCAGATATCATCATTATGTCGATTTGGCTGGATTCAAGGAATTGAATTAGCTCCAAACGGTGCTGGCTTAAGCCGTTGGCGTTCCAGTGGCATATCTTGAGACAACTCATGGTCTGGATAGCAATGTTTGGAGTAACATCGATTGATTTTTCATCATTTCTTGCATCATTGTTTGCATTGAGTTCATGAATTGGTTCATATTCTGAATCAATGTTTGAAGCAAATGTTCAAGGGTACTTGGCTGTTGGGTGGGCAGTGAGTGTTTCTGCTCATTATTTACATTGCTTTGTTGGTGTGGGTTTTGTTTTAACACGCTAGCGTATGAATTGGTTTGATTCTTGTTTGGGATTGCAGAGAAGAATTGTGTTGCATCAATATTTTGTCTCTTACTTGAGTTGGCTATCTGAGTTTGCTCAACTAGTTTTAGAGGTTGATTGCTAGCGGAGAAATTTAGCTTTAGGGTTGTATATACTGGGCAACCTCTATAATTTGCGGTGTGATTACCTCCACAATTGCTGCATTTTTTCATGCTAGCATCGCCTTTAGATTTTGGGCATATGTTTGATTTATGGAGATCTCCACAAATCACACAAACAGCTGGCAGGGTACAATATGTCTTAGTATGTCCATATTCTTGGCAGTTACTGCACTGGGGAGGTCCAGTTCTCTTATGGGGTTCTTCGATTGTGATTTTGCGATGCAATAAATATCGAATTTTATATATGGGGTGTACTTCACCTTTTTTTACGGGTTTTGTTTCAGGCTGAAGCTCAATACGATATAACGGTTGAGGTATATTGTTCTTGTTGAGAATGTTGAATACTGTTTTGGCTTGAAACCCTTCTTCCTGAAGGGCAAGTTTGATTTCGTTAATGTCAACGTTGGGTTCGACGCCTTTGAGTACTACGATTAAGCCCTTACTACTTTTTAGCTGATATGTGTAGTAATTCTTTTTTACAGCATCAAATTCCGCAATTACTTTGCGATAATGAGTTTCGCTGTAGATTTGCACTTTCGTTTCCTCAATTTGGCCTTTGCGAATAGGAACAACGTGGAAATTCTTTGGTCCTATAAGACTTGTAATTCTAGAAATCAACTTGTCTGAGTTGCGTTCTCTTAAGAAAATGGGTGGGGGTTTGAAATTTTTCTTGGAGATAATATTTTCGTCACTTTCATCACCTGAAAGCAGAGCGTATCTATTTTCCGAACTAATAGGGGCAGTGTTCTGCTTTTGAATTTTTGTTGAATTCATTTGTTTTGAATTTTGTGGACTTCTTTTTCGCTTTACTACAGTTATGTAGCGATCAATTCCAGTTTTATCAGCAACTGGTTCTTTATTAGTCATCGCACTAGATTCTTTAGCTACTGGGTCATGTACTTCAGTAGAAAGGCCGTTATTTGTTTGCCTTCTAAGTGATTTGCAAATGCTTCTGCTTTATCTTGATCGCTTCTTACCCATGATCTATCTGGCATTCGTATTGGAGCCTCTCTTATTATCGGACATTTTACACCTTTGACTGCTTTCCACAGAGAATAATCTGTATCTTTTGTTGCAGCAAGATTACTAATATATACATTTAAACGTCTCTCTTCGGCTTCTTTTAAGATTTAGTGCAGTCTGCCAATTTTTGTTTTAGGTTTGGTGATCTATGCTGCTGCCATTCTCTCCTGGCTTTCCTTTTAATTTTAATTAATTCCTCAATATCGGCATTTGTATGCTTTTTATAATCTTGGAATTTATGTTGAGGTTTCAAACCAAATGAATCTACAAGAGATGTAGGATTACCAATTTTAGCAGCTTCATGAGCCAACTTGGTGAAATTTTCAACTGCACTGTCGACTTGCTTTACTGTCTTAAGAGGTATTTTAAGGCCAATGTGAGAACTAATATATTTTTTATAATTTAGCCAATTAGTGAATTTGTTTGTATGATACTGGCTTGATTCTCTGAAACTAACTAAAACATTTAGTAAAATGAACGATGGAGAATGATCAGATGAAAGTTCAAAGGATGGCCATGCCTTTAAATGGGTTCTTTTTAGACTTTTAGTTACTGCAAAGTCAATAAGATCCGGTACTTTTCTAGGATCCGAAGGCCAGTAAGTAGGTTGGCCGGTAGATATGGCATCATATCCGTTGCTTGATATTGTCGAGAAAAGACGTCTACCTTTTGGAGATATAAGCCTGGAACCCCAATAAGTGTGCTTGGCGTTATAGTCCCCCGCCGCGATAAACGTATGCCCTAAAGTTGCAAAATATTCAGAAAATTGTGATTTTGTAAACAGAAGATATTGTTAATTTTTGGGTACTTGTTTCTATACAAATAGAGGTGGAATGAATATATTCTTTGCAAAATTCTTCTAATGCATAATGTTTTATTCTATTTTTGATGAGGATAGCTGTCCCTCCTCTTGCCTTATTTTCAGGGTGTTTGGTATCATAAAGCGTAAACTCATTTATTGAAAAATTATTAAATTTTGTGAAGAGAGTTTCTGAAATAAGCATTACATCAACTTGATTTTTATGGAGAAATACTTTCAGTTCATTTTTATGTTGGCTTAACCCATTTGCATTCCAAAAACATAACTTTAGTTCGTTCATTGTTTTGACAGAATTGCTTCAAGGAGCATGGACTGATTTTTCATTAGCTCTTGCATCATGCCTTGCATTGAATTCATAAAATGTGTCATTAACTGGACCAGATTATTTACAAAATTTTCAAGAGTGTTTGGAACACTATCTTGATTAACTTGAACTGGAGGAGTAGTCCCCTTTAAAATGTTTGCATAAGATGTTGGCATAACATGAGTAGTATTTGTAACATTTTGTGGAGAAGGAGCAGATACATGCTCTATTTGAGGAGCATTAACCATTGATGGGTTGCGAGGTCTTACTTGGGAAGTACTTTTAAGTTTGAGTTTGAGCTCAGTATAAACTGGTCAACCTCTATAGTTTGCAGTGTGATTTCCACCGCAGTTACTACATTTTTTAACAGAAGAATCTTCTTTGTTAACAATACATTTGGAGGTGGGATGAAAGTCCCCACATATAACGCATACACTTCGTAGAGTGCAGTAAGATTTTGTGTGCCCATACTCTTGACAGTTAGCACATTGTATTGGGCCCGATCTTTTATGAGGTTCTTCCACCGAAATTCTTCGGTGAATTAAATATTTTATATTATATATTGGGTGAATTTCACCCTTTTTAAGTTTCTTAATATCGGGTTCCAACTCGACGCGATATAATGGCGTAGGTTGTTTTTCTTTATTTTTTATGTTGAACACGGATTTGACCTTAAAACCCTCTTCTTCTATAGCTATTTTCACATCATTGCAGTCAACATTTGGCTCAATGCCTTTTATCACAACGACTAATCCTTTGCTGCTTTTCAACTGGTACGTGTAATAGTATTTCTGTTTGTCATCAAAATATTTTGTGACAGAACGATAATTTCTTTCTTCATATATTTGCAGTTTAATTTCTTTAATAGTGTTCTTCATGATTGTTACTATATGAAAATTCTTTGCACCAATAAGTTGCGTAAGGCATTTTATTAATTCAGTTTGGTTGTTTTCCGTTACATATATTGGGGGTGGCTTAGATTTCTGCACTGTTGATTCTACTTCTTGTTGATTTAGGATTGCAAATCTATTATTATTATTTATATTGTTGTTGTTGTTATTATTGTTATTATTATTATTAGTGCCATTCTGCTTATGGATTTTCGGGGTATTTTTTTGTACGTCACCCTGAGGGCTTCGCTTCCTCTTTGTAATTAATATATACCTATCCATTCCAGTTCGTACCTTTGTTGATGATATTGATAGCGATGAATGTTTATCAACATGTTTATTTGCATTTTGCAAATGTTGCGAATTACCGGTTAGCAAGATGTTGTTTTTATACCCTGCATAATGCAATATGCATGGTATATTCATTTCGGTCAGATGTTTGTGTCCACTTGAAGGAATCTCCGGAGATATAGACATAGATATATATTCGTGATCAGCGTCGGATAAATTTTCGATTTAACGATGTCCGTCCGTCCGTCCGTCCGTCCGTCTGTCTGTCACCTGGCTGGTTCGCACGATAACTTGAGTAAATATTGAGCTATTTCGATGAAATTTGGCATAAGTAATCTATGATCCAAGGGTACGGAGGGGATTGATATTGGGCATGATCGGTCAATAACCGCGCCCACACCAAGCATTCAAAGCGACTAACCTCGAAATTTTCAAAATCTTTAACTTGCTATAACTCACATAATATACCACTTGGGACAACAATTATTGGCACATAGACTTACATTATACTACTGTATAACCTCACCAAAAGTGGTTGAGCCACGCCCACTTTTTAGCGTAGCTCTCATACAAAGTGTCTGTACTTTTTTTAAATTGAAACAGCTGTAACTTCTACAATCTTCTGTCCAGAATAACCATAATTGACACTTAGATTAACATGGTAGTCGGAAATAATCTGGCAGAAAATCAGTGTGCCACGCCCACTCCTTTTTGGGTCTCCCATACAAAGTTGCGGAAATTAAAAAAAATGTTACCGGTTATAACTTGCAAACTATTCAGC
Source organism: Megamerina dolium (assembly GCA_963854835.1). Taxonomy (NCBI): domain Eukaryota; kingdom Metazoa; phylum Arthropoda; class Insecta; order Diptera; family Megamerinidae; genus Megamerina; species Megamerina dolium. Next base: position 39,540,388 of record OY978528.1, read on the forward strand.
GTAGAATAACGAGATTTAAGGTGTGGTAAGGTAGGCTCACAGAAAATGGACGCACCACGCCCACTGTTTATCGTAGCCCCCATACAAATTTTAAATTGAAACAGCTGTAACTTCGGCACTCTTCTGTCTAGAATAACCATAATTGACACTTAAATTAATATCGTAGTCGGAAATAATCTGGCAGAAAATCAGTGTGCCACGCCCACTCCTTCATGAGTCTCCCATACAAAGTCAAGGGAATTAAACTAAAACTTTAAGCTCCATAACTTACAAACCATTTAGAGTAGGACAACGACATTTAAGGTATGGAATAGTATTGTACGAGCAACTAGACTCATTTGAAATGGGCGCGCCACGCCCACTGTTTATTGTAGCCCCTGTAACTTCGGAAATCTTCTGCCTGAAATAACCATAATTGACACTTAGATTAATATCGTAGTCGGCAAAAATCTGGCAGAAAATCAGTGTGCCACGCCCACTCCTTCATGAGTCTCCCATACAAAGTCAAGGGAATTAAACTAAAACTTTTAAGCTCCATAACTTACAAACCATTTAGCGTAGGACAACGAGATTTAAGGTATGGATAAGTATTGTACGAGCAACTAGGCTCATAGGAAATGGGTGTGCCATGCTCACTGTTTATTGCAGCCCCCATACAAAATGACTGAAATTCTTTTAAATTTAAACAGCTGTAACTTCGGCAATCTCCTGTCTAAAATAACCATAATTGACACTTAGATTAATATCGTAGTCGGAAATAATCTGGTAGAAAATCAGTGTGCCACGCCCACTCCTTCATGAGTCTCCCATACAAAGTCGAGGGAATTAAACTAAAACTTTTAAGCTCCATAACTTACAAACCATTTAGCGTAGCACAACCAAATTTAAGGTGTGGATTGATATTGATATTATTGATATTAATTACCAGAAAGAGATACGTCACGCACACTTTTTATATAGCTTCCGTACAAAGTCTCGGATTTATCTTAAACATTAAAACACCCATAACTTACTAATTAATACGCCTAGGTCAACCCATTTCAACCTATGTAGTTTAGTATTATAGGCAGAAATTGATCCTCCAAAATTGGTGAGGTACGCCTGCTTCTTAATGTAGGTCCTATACAAAGTAGTGGAAGAAAAGGATGGATATACGAGCAAACTTTTTATATATACCTCTACATATGCAGGGTATAATTTGGTCGGCCCCAGCCGACTGTAAGGAGATTTTTTTCAAATGCTTTTGGTACAATTGTATTAGTGGATTGATTTTCTCTCTCTTTATGTTGCGAGAGAACTGACAACGGTGTATTTCCTAGTACATGCGCTGTTTTTGTTGCTAATTCCTGTACTTCAGGTGTGACACATTGTGCACTCCAAGACATGTTGTTGCTCGGGGAAGGAGCATAAGACAAAGAGTCTTCAGTTGTTGTTGTTGTCTCACAGTGCTTCAACAATTTCAGTGTACTTTCACTGTTATTTTGAATTTCTGATTTGTGAGATTCACGTTCGGTCACAAAAGAGCGTCGCACCGATTGCGGAGAGCGTTTAACACTCATTTATTTCTTTTTACTTGCACTTGTGTTGGTGTTTTTTTTTTTAATATTTAATATAGTTTTATCTGTTATCCACAGTTTTGTTTGTTTGCTTGATTCCTCCGTTGAATCAAACAAAGCAATATCTTTATTCCAACTATCACTTTAAGCGTCCTTTCGCAATTGTTTCCTATCACATACGCAATTCAACACAACTTCAAACTCACAAAAGCACGGAGCACAGAAAAACACGTCCGCACTCTTGCATATGTATAACATCATTGTAATGAATTGTTTTGAATTTTGTGGACTTCTTTTTCGCTTTACTACAGTAATGTAGCGATCAATTCCAGTTTGAACAGCAACTGGTTCTTTATTAGTCATCGCACTAATTGCTTTAACTACTGGGTCATGCACTTCAGTAGAAAGGCTGTTATATGTTTGCTTTGATGTTGTAACTGTTGGTGTTACAGCAGGAGAAGCGCATTGTACACTCCACGGTATAGAGGGAGATAGTATATCACGAGAGAACAAACTATTTTTTTTGTCTGTATTTATTGTTGTTGCAAATTTTGATGTAGTGTTAGAGTGAGGAATATGTACAGGCAAAAGATTTACACTGTTACTTTCACTTGTGCAGTGTGTATCAACTGTTTTTTTTTTATAATGCACTTATCGGGGGGGTTTGCGCGGGTGATTGCAAATTATTGTTTACACACACATTAACTCATATTATAAACAAATTGTTTGCAAACGATATTATATTATTTTATTATTTTTTTTTTTTTTTTAAATAAAAATCACCGAAATAACTCCTTGAGTTTCTTAGCGTCTTTTCGCAAAATATTAAATTTTTTTTTTTACCGAAAACAATCACTTTTCCGACTCTATCAAACACGTCCACTCTTATTGGTGACTTTCACGGATCAATAATATAATAACCATAATTGACACTTAAATTAATATCGTAATCGGAAATAATCTGGCAGAAAATCAGTGTGCCACGCCCACTCCTTCATGGGTCTCCCATACAAAGTCGAGTGAATTAAACTAAAATTTTAAGCTCCATAACTTACAAACCATTTAGCGTAGGACAACCAAATTTAAGGAGTGGATTGACATTGAAAAATTAATTAGATATACAAGAAAGAGGTAAGCCACGCCCACTTTTTATATAGCTTCCGTACAAAATCTCGGATTTATCTTAATCATTAAAACACCCATAACTTACTAAATAATACGCCTAGGTCAACCCATTGCAACCTAGGTAGTTTAGTATTATAGGCAGAAATTATTCCTCAAAAATTGGTGAGGTAGCCTGGTTCTTAATGTAGCTCCTATACAAAGTAGTGGAAGAAAAGGATGGATATCCGAGTAAACTTTTTACATATAAATCTACATATGCAGGGTATAGTTTGGTCGGCCCCAGCCGACTGTAAGGATATTTTTTTTTTTATTTCAGTTCAATGTTCAATGTTGTTTTTAGTTCCTAAAAGTGTAAAACCTTCTTGCTCTTCCAGTGTAAGTTGTAACATCTTTCTTCCACAAATACTTAGTTAACTTAAATCCTTCTCACTAATTCCGTGCAAAAAAAAAACCAACTGACCGCATATACCTATGTCTGCACGCAAGTGAAGCTTAAAGCTAAGTGCCCTTTCTATGTTTTTATTGGCTTTATTTATACCAAATTTGCTCCCGTTAAGATGTTTATATGTATAAATAGAATATAGTACAGTTCATATTGAATATGCATAATACAAATAATATATTCATGTTTTACCCATATAACAACAATTCATATACATATGTACAATATTTTGAAAGATAAGATTTTAACAATGTATATATAATAATATAATTCATTTTTAGCCCTTTCAAAAGGTCAGACTTTAAAGGTATTCACTAGTATTGTAGAAATATTTGGATTCTCATAACTTTTTGACTGGCGTTTAAAAATCACCATAAATTTTCCAATAAAATATACAACTTTTCGAACATTTAAAATAAACCCTATTGTTGGGACATCCTGTATTTGTGTGCTTGTTAGGTTTTTTTGCTGTTTTCATTGGAAGATTGAATTGAAAATTGAAATCATTACAATGAATCATTTTTAATTGTGATGATTTCATTTGAAAAAATTTTTTTGCTCTGAAAAAATTTAACTAAAAATTCAAAACCTCCCAAAAACTTCTATAAGCTTAATACAAAGTTATTTGAGTTTATTAAAATTTTCACTACTGTACATTAGGGTGGATCACGCAAAAAAGTATCGAAATTTTACCCCTATTTTGAAAGATTATGTTGAAACGGTCACGGGACAAACAAAAATGTTTTCTTTATCATAGCTATTAGAGAGCGCTATAATCCCCTCATATAAGACATTGAACGAACCTTTAAAAAACATAATTCAGTTTCTCTGATTCTACCCCCTAATGAAACATTTTTCCACCATAAAATTAAAACCCTTAAAAAAATAAGAAGTTCCTTTAGCTACTCCGTTAGCTTTAGAGGAACTAAATTAAATTTTTTAAGGGTTCGTGCAATGTGAAAGTCATATATGAAGGAATTATAGCTCTTTCTAATAGCTTTTCAACGAGCTATCATTTCCAAAAGTCGGATAATTAAAAACTGTGTTGTGATAAAAAAAAAAACAATTTTATCGGTTCTAAAAGGGTTAAGAAAAAAAATGTTTTTTTTGTCTCGAGAAAGTTTCAACATAATGTTTCAAACTATGGGTGAAATTTTCAACGTTTTTGTATGTCAAACGATCCACCTTACTGTACATACAATTTGTACATATATGTACGTGCTAACATGCACCACACCCATGGCATCATAGCCGCTATTAGCTTTGATCCAAGAGTAATTTCGTTTGTAATTTGTTTTGTCATGCGACTCTCACTCAACGAATCGGAACCGTGAATTTAATAAAAGCGCTCATCGCACAGCGTAGTACAGCAGTTGTTAAATTCCGAGGATTTTTAACAACAGTCGTTCTGTCGGTTAGTCGATTCGTGGGTCGACTTGTTTGGTCGAACGACCTACCACGCAAAACAAACACAAATTGAGTACACCCAAATAGCAATTAAAATGGACGTCGGCATCGTTGTTGAGCTTAATTATAGCCAACCCCTGGCCCAATTTCAAGGCAATATTTACTGTCAGTACTCGTATGTGTGTATAGTACGGACAATACGGTAATACCTACATACTTGTGTGTATACATAGTTAGTGAAATCAAGGCGTTCCGCTAATGAATGCAAATCTCCGAAAATCGTTACGACAATGATGACGAAGGGTTCGACGATTTCGAATGAGATTAAGTGTAAATTAATGTACGTCAACGATTGTATGAACGCTGCCAATGTACCATGCTGAATGCCTGTTAGTGGGTTGTGTTGCTTCCTGTTTTTGGCCGTTGTTTTTTATTATTGTTTGGACGATAGGCTGCTTATTTTTATCTTTCTATAATACAGACGGAGAAGAAGAAACAAAAACAAATTACCCAAAACAGGCTATACATTTTTAAAAACTACTTAAATCACATGGAGCCTACATTGCCAAACAACGGCGATAAGAAGGCAAAAAAGTCGAAGAAGAAGACCAAATGTTTTCCATAACGTTGTAGAAGGAAGAGTAATATTAGCATCAGCAGTAGCAGTAGCAGCTGTTTCAATACCGTCAACTTTAACTTACCAAATAATTTCTTCATTTACGATTTTCCAATTAAATGCAGCCGCGCCACTGAACCGTTATAATTTACCACAATTATATTATTATTGTTGTTATTATTATTTTTTTTCTTTCTCCTATTGCAAGTCTAATTTATTCTTCCATCATCGAGTCTACTGAGCAAAGTATGCGTATATTTACATATAACATAGAACATAGTGTACTATAACGAAGCCATAACGAATGTTCGAACGAATGGCTATCCTTGCAAGATTTAATTAAAATCTCATTTAAATTGCTAGTGTAAGTGTAAGCCAGCTAGCAGCAGGTATGCATTATCAGCAGACGAAAGGAATTGAAATGCGAACAAGATAATACTGATGACGATCATGATGTTGATGATGATGAGTATACTACCGATACATACCCCATAGCAGAGAAATAAATTAAATAATAGTTAGAATAAGAATAAATAAGTAAATAGGCAAGTGTATTATGTACCATCATTAGCCAAACTTAATGGAAAACCTTATGGAATAGTGATTTTATGACTACCCATACAAAATTTAGTTGCAGCAAAATTTGTAAATTATTTATATTATCTCTCTAATAAGGTGCTCTCAATAATTAAGTGTCATTAAGCATAATTAATAGGCATACACACGTATATAGATATAAGCAGCCAGTAGCTAATACCATTGTGTACTAGGAAATATCGGGTTGGCAAATGCACGCATATTTTATAATAGTTTAGATTCGCTGGTCTCTAAACACTCTTGATAGAAGTAAGGGTTTGGAGATACTATTTTGATGAGATTTTCCTAAGAAAGAAATGATTAACACTGTCTAATAAGTAACTAACCGGAATTTCAAGTTTAGAACAATTGGAAAACTCATTAGAATAATTTTCTAAAATTAATTTTATTCAATATAGATTTGATTTGAGTGAATAATCGGATTTTGTAAAATTCTTCGGTACTTGGGCTTCTGCTGCTTGAATTTCTGGAATATCATCACATAAAGCTCTTCTTGTTAAAATTCGATTCAATTTTTGGAACAGAGTCTAGTTATACCTACAAAGATCAGGCGAATACGGAGAGTGGTCGATTACAGAAATTTGTTTTTTCATAAAAAATTCAACAACATTTTTGCTTTGTGAGGAGATACTTCTTATTTGGCTCTAAATTGAATTATTTTTTACCAAATAGAGATTTTTTTTTTATATCTCATTCATTTGTGCTTCTATTTAATTCATTCAGCAACATTCTCAAAATGAAATTTCCATTTATAACAATGATTTGTATGATCTTGAGCTTGAACTCTTATTTTGTAACATGTTTATGTTTCTGATGCTGTAGTAGATGGCGCTACGTGTTGGCATTTTTTGATATAAATTTGTTTTATTTAATTGTCAGAGGTGACTTTTGTTGTCCCTCATACTTTTTAATAAGCAACTATTTTCCCAAACACTATAAAACCTCCGGCATTCGTTCAACCAGTTGGTAATAATATTCAAATAAGGCTTCATTTGTGACATTTGTGATTGTGAAAATGTCTCAAATTGTGGTGTGTGGGATGTAGATTGAGAATTTTCATTTTCACAAAATGTGTCATTTTCTATATATTAAACAATTTCCACGTAGTTATCAAGAGTGATAAAATTAATATTGTGTTAGTTCAGCTTTATTGACTTATTAAGGAGAGCAGACATTTTGGAACAAATGCGGTTTTGCATTTGGGCTTAGCGATCTTAAGCAAGTCTGTAAATTTTGTTTTATCATGAATACAATTATTTATTGATTAGTGCCTTGGTCTTCTGTATAAAGTTACCAATTCCATAGCAGTCTTTCTAAAAAAAACAAAGGGTGCACAAACAAATTACGAAGAATTTTTATCTGACCTTGACGATTTACTTCACAAAATTGATACAAATATTTTGTTGAAAATATTTTCCATAGAAAGCTACAACAAGCACACAACTGCTCATCTTTTGAAGCCAAGAACGTATTAACACCATTTCACCTTTAACCTTCACCTTCATCTTCAAATGTATTCCGGACAGGGTATTCTGCAGGGCTATACGCCAGTAGGGGTAATACCATCCGAAATTTCCAAGTAAGATTTAACATTTCAATTTGATGAGTTATTGTTGCTCATAATACATCAAAGCCGTCTGATACGATCAAATATACAGCATCATCTTCGAACTATGGATGTTCCATCGTTTCCTCTGGTTGGTCTCACATTTGACTTTTTGCTCTTCGGATTGTCATAATAGATCCTTTTTTCGTCGCCATGAACGATGCGATGCACAAAAGAAATTCCCTTTGTATCGTTGAAGCTGCATTTAAGATATGCAAAATCGCCTCTCGATGTCCCTTGATTTCAATTCATATGGCACAAAATTTCACATTTTCGAGATCATACCATTGTACTCTAGACGCCATGAAATTGCTCATTTTGAGTTTGACACGGATCTTCGTCCAATAAAGGTTCCAATTCAGCGACTGTTGCCACCACCACTTTGAACCATCTAAACCACAATTCACAAGTTGAAAATGATGGAGCATATTTTCCATAAACCTCACACGGCATGCACTGACTTTCTGCTGCACTTTTCTTCAGATGAAAACAAAAAGCAAAGCCTCCCGCGAATGTTATTTTGTATTCATAAAAGTTGATATAGTCGGAGTTAATAAACAAGATGTTGCTTACAGTTCGAAAGAATGACATATATTGATTTCAGTACTGTCATTTGTAATTGATGACACTTCAACGTGAAGATAGTTGCCCCATTATCCGATTCAATTAAATACTACTAATGGCCTCTGTTGAAAATCCTTTAAAATATACTTGCGCACTCAATACGAAAATTTAGTTATCATGCCTGTTGTTGACATTCGGTAAAATATAATGAATGTATTATTGTGTATGTCTAATTTATATAGTATTGGATTGAAGCTGCTTTTGTAGTTAAGTCGCTTCCGAATGGCAGCAACCGTTTACCAAATCTTTTTTAACTTAATGAAATAGCATTTTTAAAGGCCTTTTGAGTGAAGATGGAATTCTTGAGTCATTCATTAAGCTTTACAATTAAGTGTTGTGTATTGTCTTGTCAAAAAAATCAGGACGCTTTTGAAGGTCAAGGCTCATTGATGGGCTGTATAATTTCGAGCTTCTAGAATGACCAAAAAATAGGATGATATCTTGTTTTCTATAGTATTTGATCAATAACCAAAATTATATGAAATAGTGGTAAAATACATATTACGCCTTCACGATTAATGAGTGATGATTGGAAATCTGGATGTTTTTCCACAACGGATGTATTCAAATCATCTACTGGACGACATGATCCAGCCGTTGTCATCCTACCATACAAAGACCATAATCCTAGTTTGGTAGATATCGGCTTGGGTTTCATTTTAATAGCATTTTTACCACTGCATTTACCATGATCGCTTACGTTGAATGTTGTAAATAAATATAAATATAAATAAATATAAAAGTAAGAAAAAAAGAAGAACAAGAACAAACGAACGACTGCTGACTGATCAAGTCAGAGTGGCATTCGCCTTCTATAAAGGTGGCACCAGACAATGCGCGTGACATAATTTTCTGGCGTAGACATTCCGCCCTCCTTGCAGGATTACTGCAATGGAGACGCAAAGCCTACACCAGAGACGGAGGGAGAGGTATAGAAATTATAAAATTTTCTAAATAAAATAAAATTAATATTAAATACAAAATTTAATTATAATTAATACTAAATCAATAGAGAAAAAAAAAGTTAATTTACAAAAGAAAAAATTTTAGATAAAAAAAAATTTAAGAATTTTATATTATATTTGGAAAAAAAAAATAAGAAGCAGTCGGTATGGCAAAGGCATCGGCTATGTTCATCAAAAATGAGGAAAGAAAAAAGACGTTTTGGGGAAATGATCCACCTGGTGGATATTTGGGAGTCCGGTGGACGGCCATTTGGATGCCTGGGAGCACTGAAATTTTCATGCCAAAACGAACGAACATACGAACGCAGGTGCTAACTATATATTAATAACACTTACCAGGATTCGACGCGTTGATGTGAAATTCGCATAGATTTTTTGTGCCAGGTGCAAAATCATATGAATCCGAGTCTGTGAAAAGTATGTCAACATCAAGCTCAAAGCCACGATTTGGTATACCTTGCTGTAGAGGTGCAGAAAATGGGCTCGAATGGAATGCAACTAACATTTCCGGTCCACTGAAATGAGGTTAGAAGTGAAAAGGAACTCATAAATCACTCAATCGCGTATATTTGATTATTTCATGTATGAATAAATATGAACAAGAATATCAGAAATAATAATAAATAAATATACTATAGTATCAGTATAATTAAGAAACTGTTTCATAAGTACTGTAATTACATATTTTCAAAACTTTCAACATACGAGTATTCTCATAGTAAATACAATACTAGAACAATTTTTAATTTTTAATTTTGTCCCTTGTCTTTAGTGTAACTCTCATTTAGTTATTGTACCTAAAAAACAACAATATTCTTATATTGAGAAAGTTAAACAATAGAAATTACTCGTCGGCAAAGTTAACTTAAATGAAAACTTTAATTATAATGGCAAACATGGCAAGTATGGACGCTCATAAGTACGCTGGAATATACCATTATATTGTTTTTTACTCTCTCACTTTTTCTTTTTGCAAGTTCTTCTTACTTGAAATGTATATGTATGAAGTTGTTTATGAAACCAATCTCTCTCTTAAAGCATTCAGAAAACGGAAGTGTATATATTGAAGCGTCGAAAATTGTTTTCCATTTCAATTTTCGTATATATGCATATGTTTATGTATGTGTGTACCAACCAACTCGTATAGAAACAATAAAATTTTCGTCCAACAGAACAATGGCAATGAACTGAAAACAACGAATAACGAACAAATTTACTGCAATCGAAAATTTGTATTGATGCTTGCGTGTGTATGTGTGTGGTGAGAATGAAACAAGCAAAAAACCTGCCTACAGGGTAATTGTAGCTGTCATTATATTGGCAGCCAAGAAATGCCAAGGCGACATTATGGAATGTATGTAATGTCATGCATAAGAACAAGAATAAAATAAAAATGGCAAAGAAGAAACAATCTCAAAGGTATATGCGCCCATATGCAAAAACAATGGGGAAGCAATACCGACCGACCGTTTGCATTTCGATGCCAATTCTTGTTTTTCACATTTTTATTTTTATTTGTTTGATTTTTGGTTTGGAGGCAATAACAACAAAAAATGAAATGTCCTCTTTGTCTTTTTCCAAGAAAATTTACGAACCGAAAACCAAAAATAAAAAAGACAAAAACATACACGCATAGGCTATCCCACAATTCTGCATGAATAAACGAAGCAAAATCAGAAGAATAAGTTTTTCTCTTTGTTTGCCTTCGCCCTCCTCTTTGCGTTGTTCGAGATCGCATACATACTAGGAATGCCAAATTTTGAAGCCACTTGATGATCCCTTAATGGTTATTGCCGAACTTAAAGATTTTTAGAAACTGGTTGAGATGGAATTTTTTAAAAATTCAACACTAATATTATAAAGAAAAAACAAAATTATCAAACACAAAAGGGTTAAACAAAAGCTCGAAAGTTTAAACATTCGTTGAATTCCTTAGATAGGTAAGCTCCATACCAACCTACAATAATTTTTTTTTTCTCAACAATTTTGCTGAAAATATTTTACCCTGTCTCCACCTTTCAGAGGTATCTTCTACAAAATTGACGTATTTATAAATTTCGCTACCGTAGCTCACATACCTCACTAACTTGTATTACTCAAAATTTTTTTTAATACTTTCCTTCAAAATTACCTTAAGAGAGAGGCTCTCTTACAAAATTGAAGTTCTAATAAAATTGAAAGAACATCACTTTTGTAGGGGAAATGATCGGAATCTTCAAATTCAAAGTACATTTGGGAAATGTATTTTTGGATGAATTTATCCAATGCCCGTAAATCTGTTTATGATCTTTTGAAAAAAATGTGTAACACCACTTTTGCTGCTGCCTATAATTGTCTTGCATTAACAAAATGAAATTGTATTCTCTAGGCTATATACACAAAAACTGTTGTTTGATTGCATCCATCATGCCATAACGGAATTGGCATCCCTATCACATATATACCCATACAGACTGATATCATTGCGGGCAATGCAATTCAGTGTAATGTAAGTGAAACAATAAGACGAAAAGCAAATAGATGAATAATGGCAAGGAATAATAAAAGAAATAAGGTGAAGGCAAATAAGCATTCAAACATTGACACGTACGTACCTACTCACTGCCAATCATACGAATCTTACAAAATGATGTCACAACGACTAATATTTACTGTTCATTCAACTAGGCGTATAAGTAAATGAGGGATTAGCGCTTGCTGTACACTTCGTAAGCAAATAAATTCAATATTCAATATTTGATATCTCTCGAAATGTACATCGGTAAGTGGGTCTTATATGACCTATTGAAAGAATTGATGTATAAACAGTTTGTGTTGTTCTTTGTATTGCTGGTGGCATATTGATTGTATGTAGATACTCATATGAATTTGTCTCTACGCTCTTTCTCTGCCTCTGCCTATTTGGCGTTATTTTCCTTTTTTTTGTGATGGCAAATTAAAAATAATTAAGTAATTTATGTATTGGATAGTTTGTCCGTAAGAGTTTTTGGTGAAACTTACTTATAAGACTGGTGATCTAAATACGGTGTCAGAATATTTTGATAGTCAAACATGGGACTGTGAATTAAATTCTGTGTACTGCTTGTACAAAACTTTAGTTAGAGCTTTTAGTTATACGTATTCGCAATGCAGTTAAACATACTTTTCAACGGTGTTACAATCTGGTGGACATTATTCGACACAACACTAACAAATGCCTTTTGAATAAAGTCCAACGGTTCCTATACATAATAGAAGCTATCCGTTCAACCCTTTGAGTGCATTCTGTAGCATATTATATACGAAATGTGTTCATTTTTATAGACTTCAACCGATAAGGAACACTTGAAAATCCTAAGGCAGTTCTTCATGATACTAAGTATTACCAACTATACCAACGATACTAAGTTCACGACACACATATCTTTTAAAAATGAGTGGAGCTGCATCGATGTTGCACGGATGGCTCTAACCTAGAGGAAATAAATATTTTCGGAGCCTGGTGCTCAATCATTAGCTCAAATCTTAATCTCCCCCTTTATAGCTATATTATTTAAGGCCGAAACAGAAATTTGGACTAAGTATTATATTATGCCGGTGCCGTAGCTCAGTGGTTAGTGTGTTCGCCTTCTGATCTGTAGGTCGTGGTTCAATACCCGGCTGATGCATAACAAATTTAATATCGAAAAGATTTTTCTTTCGACCGGTACCCACCTGTCGGCAAGCAATTGGCAATTCTTCCGACAGTAACAACTTGCCATGAAAAAGCTTCTAAAAAGAACTCTGTGACAATGCTCAGAAAAAGTGATGTCACAAGTGTTCTGCCGTTCGGAACCGGCTAAAATAAGTAGGTCCATTCCAATACTGTCCAAAATTTAAGACGCACAACAGTAATGGAAGAGAAGCTCGGCCAATGAGCCCTTTGGGGCTTTAAGTGCCACATATTTATTTTTTTTTTTATTATATTATTCAATATTTCCCAAGAGTATTTATAATTTCACTGAGAGCCTAGTTACAACAAAATACTAAATAAAGGAATCAATAAATTTAAACGTAGTCTTTCAAATATGACTGTGTCATAGTGAGATAGCTTAACGATTATATACATAACTTGGATAGGTGGACACAGTGATATACCAGGGAAGGCTGATGAGCTGATAGGATAAGCAACGCAAACATCTAACATTGAATACAGTCATATTGTTGACATTCTGCAATTTCAGCAACGACAATGTGAATAGAAAAACTTTGTCATTTCTTAATGGACCAACTGCTTAACCACATTAATTAACATCATCGACGCGTTTGCAGTCAACACTAGTTACTGTGTACTGGGCAGATATATGACTAAAATAAGTCCGCTGGCTATTGATTTATATCGGGGTTGCTTGGACGACGTGAAGAAGGAATACTCTTACTACTCTTAAGGCCACTGTCTGGCACTTGCCGTTTTAGGCAGTCCACTTTATCAAACCCTTCTTAAACAACCTAACCGAACTTCAACAATTTACACAAGAACGATAACTCTTTTTGTCCACCATCCTAAGCTGTTCAGAAACCAATAATGTTTTTTCATTATTCCTTTCTTCCATTTTTTCTTACATTCGACCCTCATATTTTGACCGAATCAAACAATTTACGAAGGCGGTCCCAGAACTACTACTAAAGAAAACACAACAAATTTGGGAAACTTTTTCTTTATTCCTCAACATAATCTCCTTTTAGCTCTATACACTTTTCCCAGCGATATTCTATAGCTTAGATACCATCTTTATAGTATGAACTGTCTAGCTCATTAAAATAGCCATCTACCGCAGATTCAACCTCTTCATTGTTTGCAAATCTTCTACCATCAAGCCATTTTTTCAAATTTGTAAATAGAAAATAATCCGAAGGAGCTAAATCTGGCGAATAAGGTGCGTGCTGATATATTACGTATTACGTTTACGACCAATATTTTATGGTCGTAAACGAAGGAGCAGACTCCCCCAGAGTAGAATCTAGTTCGACTTTAATATTCGTTGGACTGAGACCTTTTAAATTTATGTATTGAATAACATAACGGTGACAAATTTTTTCTATGTTTACAAATTCACCGAGGCGTTAACTTTCGATGGCTCCAAAAAAAATACTACACAACGTGGCGCCTGGAAACTTAAAACATATGTTCTATAAAGTTGCAACTTTTCTCCAAAGTAATTTTTTTCAAACTACTGCCGCCATCACAATGTCACAATGCCAATGAAAGTTATAAAAGCCTGATTACATTATAAAATGATCACATATATGGCTGGCAATGGAGTATCAAAACATTCAAAAAATGCCTTACCTTCAGCAGGAAAATGAGCCAAAAAGCTTCCGTTCTCAACTGGCCAGAACTAAAACTCTTTTGTTCAGCGATCACGGGGTAATATTGAGAGCCGATTGGTAAATATTATGTACATATACTGGATACAGTAAAATGCAAATGCAAACATTTCCAGAATGAGTAAAATTTAAAATTTTATGAGATATAACTCTCCGTTAACGAACCCACTAGCCAAAACTGGCTTATGATCAGATGCATAATGTCTTTACATTTTCTGTCGTGTCTAATATTTGCCAATTGGCCATCAAACGCTTAAAAATTTTGATAAAAACTCGTTCTGCGTCTGTTTAGGATGATCTAAAAACAAATTTTTACTGGTGCCCAAATGCTTTCAAGGGTGGTTTTCAATTGGGGGGTAGACATTTGAAACTTTTCTCATCAGCTCATCAGCTCATCAGCTCATCAGCTCACCCGAGAACACTTCACTGGGCCACTTGACCTTACATAGAATGGGACTATGTAGACTGTGATAGTATGAATTAGAAGAAGTAGAAGACTATAAGGATGTACCATTTTTTGCAATTTTGAAGTTTTACTTTTAATGACAGAGCAAGAAATTAACTTATAAAATAACATAATTACCTACGATTGTTGTGGGGTGCCTTTATGCTACAACGAAATTACTAACTTTATTAAAAATAAAAGACACTTGAGATGCCAGATTTTATATGACTTTTGACATTTAATTTCTTTTGGAAATGTAAGTTTGTATGGATGTATGCATCTTGAGGCGGGTAACATTTGTAATCAACTTGGTTAATCGAAAAACATAAAGTTTGGAGATTTTCAAACATTTCTTTTCAAGGAAGCATGAAGAAACGTCTGATTTGAACCAACCTTGTTAAAATTTTCTCCATATAATTTAAGTACAATTAGAAAAGGGTATTCAAATCATTATAGTGTTGAATGCAAATGACACTAAATATTTTTATGGTATGTTTGTGTGTCTGAGTGTGAAGTATATGTGCATTTAATAGAATCTTGTTAATGTCCTTTCACTATTTTTACTATAACTCTGTATGCATCTAAGTATATAAATAGTAGTAGCAATAGTAGAGCGATACATCTGCTCTCTGTGATACCTACTCAATTTAATAATAGCACACACATTTATGTATTAACAAAGTGACCTGAAATTGAAATCTCAAATACGAGTTAATATGGGAAGGAAGTTATTTGTTCCTGTCTCGATGAGGTATTGCATTTATTATACATGGGTACCTACATATAAGTACTTACTCTTATACACTTGTATGTAGCATTGCACGTATATTCATTGGCTTTAACTACTTGGTGTTATTGATGCGAGTATAACCGTCCTGCTTCATTTGATGTGATGATGAAAATGGAGTGAATGCTTGAATGAACGAATCTTCAAATTAAGTATCTCCTTAACGTAAAAATAATCCTGATTGTTCTTGGTTGGTTGGTTCGTTGTCTCTATATAAGAGTACATAGTGATTTGTTTGTTGTTTTATATGGTTCTCACTTTACACTTGCTCTTTTTTTATCTCTTAAAATTTTTGTATTTTCCATTTTTGTATACTCTTATACATAGATGTATGTGTTTATATGGTACTTCGTTACGTTACATTACAAAGTTATTATATTTTCATGTCCTCCTGCTCATCTTGATCTACCCACATACACTTTTCACTAACCAGGCTACATATACTTCATCCATCATTGAAGTACATATTCCCATTTTCCATTTAATTATTAAACTTTTTGGTGTACTTGTTACATATACAATCACACTCATACATATACAATATATTTATCCATAACGTACTATACTCATGCTCTCTTGAATGGTTTGCACATCGAAAGGTATAAAAAAAAAATAAATGGTGGAAATTGCGGTTTGCAACAGTTGCAGCAGGTGAAAATAACCCAAAATGGAATAACAACATAAAAAACAACAACAAACGCAAATACTTGTATAATAAATTGAAAACATGGAAAATTAAATGAATCGAACGACCAAGTGAACGAATAAACGAAACCCAAGGAAGAAATTATCTGAATAAGCAACAATTTGGTTTGTTGCCACTTGTATTCATTTGAAGCAAGCAAATAAATAAGTAGGTATGCAATAACTACTCATACATATAATAACAACAAGAGCAATTCAAAAGCGACCACAAATGAAAATTTAAATTGTCCGCTTTTCTTCACAGCGAGAGAGAGGCAATAGTAAAATATAAATTGCCATCAATTAACACTCTACCTTTCTTTATACTGATTAATACTGTGAAAGCGGGTGTGTGCTTGCGAGGACTCACTTGGGCTACACAGGGCCCATTTTGATAGTTGTAAGATCGTAAATATTGTGAAAATTTGGTTTGCATTCAAGAAAAAATATTTTCCATGTCACATAAAAAAAAAAAACAAAAACAAATAAACATATAAACTACTTGTTCGTATATATGTCGAATATTATTGGTTATACTATAAATGATGCTTGGTCTGTCATAGTGAATAAACTTTTTTACATTTAATCACTATTAGGAAAATTTATAAAATAATAAATTTAAATTAGGTTTTTCTGCTTACGTCAATAATTCCAATTGGAATAATGTGAATAACGTGATTAATACGTAAAAGCAATCACTACTATCTTATATTCATCCATTTACAATGAGTAATGAAATTTGGACACATCCAAAGACTAGTCATTCTAGTGATTTAATGGATTGTGTTTTGATGGATGATCTTCAAAAGGTCCCTTTACGAATGTCATTCATATATTGATGCTTGGCAATCAAAAATGATCAAATCTGGTCAATTGGGTGGATGCTCAAAAAATTTTTTCTGTACTATTTTTAATTTGGTCATTGCATTGATATCCTGGTGAGCTGGTAACTTTAATTATCTTGATAAATGATGACTTCCTTCTTTTGCCATACTACTCTATTCTTACTATATTGCTTTGCAGGCAATTAAGCAAGTTAAGTTTTTTGGATCCCAATAACAATGATGTTATAACTTTCTAAACATTTTTGGCGATGTGTGTTGTTGAAGAAATGAACAACTTAGCTTAGTACTGTCGCAAACTGGGATCACAGTGGTAAAGTGCGATGGTGGTATTCGAAAGTCATTTAAGTTTTTAGTTTAACAATAGCGACACTTTTATCGCAAACAGCTCCGATATTTGCCATAATTTCGATGTTAAAAAAATATCATTCTCTTTTAGTTAAGATGCCCATATCCCTAGCAATTTAACCCTTACCAGTTGAATAAATTTGATTGATAGATTGTGTTTCAGCGTAGAGCGAGTGAATGCCGGTGGGCTTGCTGCGATGTGGTACACTTGCCTGAATGTTGGGTTGGGGGTATGGCTGCATCTATTGATGTAGTCGTGGTAGTTGTTAATATTAAGAACACTGATATGTCACTTTCTTTTTATTGTTCAACATGCATGTTGTTTAACACTTTATTAGAGTTATTTAAAGTTAAGTATATATAAATCTAAACGGGAGGGGAAAATTCGCGCACTGCTTTAGTACGGAGTTGATCAACAACAATAGCAAAGTAAAAAAAACAGAAAGTGAATAGCTAAAGTAAAAGAAAAGAGAGTATGGGAGTGAGAGAAAGATAGAATGAGAACGAAAAATAGCGGGAGGAAAGAGACTTACACTAGGGTTGCTAACCCATGCAAACTTTTTACGGGCAGTGCGCGACACATGTCTTCTGGCGTAGACATTCCGCCCCCCTTGCAGGAATACTGCAAAAGAGACGGAAACTCCACCCGAGACGAGGGGTTTGAGGGGGAAAAAATTAAAAGGAGAAGTTAATAAGAAATCAAAATACAATATTTCATATAACTTATACTAATCTTAAATGTAATTAAAATTATCTCTAAATATTCCTATGCGTATATGTTCGATGATACACCATCAGGAAAATCGGGAAATTGAAGTGGAAGGTTGACGTTCATACGAGTGAAAAGAGCCCTTTAGGAGGGATGACGCATGTTGATTGTTGAGGATGTTGATTGCAGATCTCGAAGCGAACGTTGATCGATGACAAATTGCAGCGCGGAACGGATGTTGATTGAAGAATGTGTTGATTGATGAGTACTGATGTGTGCTGTTGATTGATGACTGGATCGGGGTTGGATCACACCATCTCAGGTGAATAGATTCTCAGGGATGGTCGTAGACCAGATCAAAGGGTTTGAGAAGTCAACGTAGTTGACAAACCTAGAGCTCCTAGAGCGCTTACAGCATTAATTTTTCCATATTGTCGGGATTGCCAGAATATGTACCGCTCGTGACATTTTTTAAACTCGGATAGAATCTGCGTGTCTTGGGTTCATGATGACTCAGCTCATGAATATGTAGCAAATTATGTGAAAATAACACATGGGATTATTCATACGCATATACACTATGCCAGTGCATAGTTCCATTGAAGCTTTGTAGAAGTTCGGGAATTAAATCGGGCAGTTACAGTGAACTGAGCCATGTGAGAGAGGGATGCGTATGACGGTCAGTATCGTGTAATCTGACAAAACGTTGCTACATAATACGGGTGTGGCATCAGAGGCTTATATGTTGCTCAAGCCACAATCTTCAAATCACCTTTTACGTGACAACAATTTTGGGGGGCCAGTATTAGGCGGGATCGAATGCATTGCCATTCGAGTACAAGTCCTCTCGTTGATTGAACGAGCCTTTTGTGGGGAGTGATACGTAGAACTCGATAATCCGTTGGATATTGCTGTATGGGAAGTATTACGGGTAGGAAATACATTTGACGGGAGATGTCGTCTTCTTGGATGTGATCTGTAAGACCGATCCTTTGCATCTGACGGGAGCATTGTATAACGGTGAACTTTCCGCTTTGCTCTCGGGTCATGCCGTGCTCTGTGAAGCAGGGAATGATGTTGCTTCCCACAAAGCCGGCATGAAAACTCACTTTGGCATTTTACAAGGGTATGCGATGTTGCCAAACAGTTGTTGCAAATTCCATACTGATGCACACAGAGTATTCTCTCTTCAACCGTAAATTTGGAGAACTCTTTACAGTGTCGCAGGGGGTGCTTGCCTCTACATAGCGGGCAGCAGGTCTTCGTGACAGTACTATGCAACGAACTAACATCTTTAGTTGTTGTGAGGGATTTTTCTGGACATTTGGTGTGCATTCTATCATTCGATCGTGTCGGGTGCTTATCGCATCTAGTACGAGGAGATGAACGCGGGAGTTTGTCGAAATGGATTCTGCTGTGGAACGATGAAACCTTTTTATGGGAGGTCGATTTCATTTGTGGGAGGATTGCCGTGATGGGTACTGTATCCAAAGCTGCATTGTGTTTTTCCTTCGCAACAACTCGCAGCTGAGAAGTGCAAGTACGCTGACAAGGACGTTCAGCTGATGTTTCAGTGGGAGTTGACTCGGGAGTTGCATCGCAACGAGTG
The DNA here is from genome assembly GCA_963854835.1 of Megamerina dolium. Classification (NCBI taxonomy): domain Eukaryota; kingdom Metazoa; phylum Arthropoda; class Insecta; order Diptera; family Megamerinidae; genus Megamerina; species Megamerina dolium. Next base: position 39,560,096 of record OY978528.1, read on the forward strand.
CTGGAAACATTCTCTAGCCTATGAAGTAAAGAATGATGCGTTTTCGCACAAAACGAACACGTGAATATGCTTTTGCAATTGCTACGGTCGTGAGAATTAGCAAAGCAATTGCTACACAGTTTCTGCTTTTTTACAACATTGTACCGTTCTTCTATGCTTAATTTAAGGAAATCCGGGCAATGGCGAAGAGGGTGTGTTTTCCTACACAGTGGACAACCACGAGTTACAATTTTGTTGGGGTATTTACTGATTTTTCTGGGAGTCGTTGTAGGACTGTTCGATCGTCTGGGAGGGTCGAGCCGACCGGGTTGCCGATTCGATGGTTTGCTAAATTGACGATTCTGTGGCTGGCTGGGTTGCCGGGAACCACTTCGAATGTCTGAGACCGCTTCCAAAGTCTGATATCGCTCAGTTAAAAAGGTGTCGAAGTCACTCCACTTTGGGATTTCGCGCTTATTCTTCAAAGACTGTTCCCAAAGACACAGAGTTGTATCGGGAATCTTTGTGGAACACAAGTATACGATAATTGCATCCCAATGAGAGGCATCAATATTTAACAGCTTCAAGTTTGTGATGCTGTCATGTATAGTGCGTTGCAGTCGCTTTAAGTTGGGGCCGGTTTCTTGAGTTACCGGCTGGAGAGTGAAAAGGGATTTCAACTGTAAGTTGACCAGAATTCTCTTATTTTCATACCTCTCCTCTAGATTATGCCAAGCTAGTGCGAAGCCATCATTAGTCAAGGGAGTAGACTGAATGATGCTATGTGCTTCACCTCGGGTTTTTTGTAGCAAGTGGTATAATTTTTCCACTGGCGACAGACGGGGATTATTACGGTATAATGCCGTAAACAAGTCACGAAAACTTGGCCACGATATATAATCGCCTGAAAAACGTAGGGTGTCGCATGGTGGCAGCTGAATAGCGGGAAATAAATGTTCATTATTTATTTTCTCAACGGGTGGATTCGGAATTGCCGGAGAAGTCGAAACTGCGGGGGATGCCACCTCGGAACTTAGCTCGTGAAGCACAGCCGGAAATGAAGGATGACGGGGTATATTTTCAGCGGGAGAAGAGGAAACTGCGGAGGGTAACACTTCGGAGCTCAACTCGTGAAGATTAGCGTTGATTGTAGAGAGGCACCGGACATAAGAGGTTAAGCACTCCGTATATGCATCTTTAATTTGATTAACGTCAACATCTTCAGCTACTTCCTCTGTCATGAGAGAGTAATATGCCGTTTTGCAATCACTCCATAGGGATAGGAATTGCTTTTTCTGTGCCTCCAAGCTAATTTTGTTATGAGCTTCTGGGTTGATGGCATGAAAATTGCTATCAAAATCAATAATATCTTCCACGGCAGCTCTGAAGAGATCGTAAGTTGCCATCCTTTTAGCAATTGTAGAATTCCAGATGTAATACGGGATAAAGGTTGAAAACGAGAGAGCGAATTGCTTGCGAATGTCGAGTTATGTTGCCTGTTCGAACGATTTATCAAAAAAATGGGTTGCCAAAATGTGACTGGCAAGAGATTAGTCCGAAAGACTTAGTCTTCCTCAGTGAAGTTAAGTGGAACCAGTGGGCAAACTTATGGGAGTACGATAATATTATATAAAAATACACGTAGGTATATATATATATATATAGGAAAATAACCGCGGGACGGAATAACAGTTTGGGAACCACTGTATTGTACGTTCCGGAACTTGTACTATATTATCTCTCACCAAGAATTAATTTGTATTATATTTGATCGCACTGTAGCAACTTGGGGTTGAGAGTCACTATTTTTCTCCCTGGGTGTTTTTCAATAGAAAAGATAGTGTACAATTGTTATTGCAGTTACATTTCCTTTATAAAAAACACCAGTCAATGCAATTATATTTTGTTGCTATCATATGTATATGCAAAACAAAAATTGGGAGATAGAAATTTAGCAACAATATGCACTACCGCTATATTTGTGATCAAACGCAGGTATATTTATCGAGACAAATCAATGCGTTTTATTGTTGCCTATATATGACCAAATACTTTTATTGCTTACTTTTGGGTGTGCTTGTTGTTGATGGTTTAGGGATATGCATTAACCACGGTAGGTAGTTGAAATTTAACAACAACAAGTAATCGCATGTGCGTTTGTATAATAAGGCGGTTGTTTTTGCAAATGCACAAGGCAAAGGTATTGGGAAAAAAATGCAATATGTATGAAATTGTTATTGCACTACCAAATATTTTTTGAATATTTTAATGTTGCTGCCGATATCAGTTTTCGTGAGGGAAAAAACAACTTCTATTGGGAAAGTGTAATTGTATTACTTATGCTTTGTTCTTCCTTTTACAAAGCAAAAGAATATTGTTGTTATTATTGTCAATAATGTTTTTCGTAGAGGGGAATATGCGGGGAGATACGACTGATATGATACCACTTATTTGTTATGAGAGAGATGCTTTGATGATATATTCTTTCTCTCTTCTCTTATCAATATGTACTTATGTAAATGGTATGTGCAATATGTGGGATATGATTTCGGGTATTGTTTTTGCACATATGCCAATTAACAACACTTCGAATAATGAGAAGAAGAACATAAGCGGGAAATAAAAACAAAATAGATCAACCAAAAGTGCGTTTTGCCGTCGGCAAAACAATATCTATGGTATCACAATATATATGTTGTAATTTCTTAATTCTTGCAACTGTATGGGATACAGAATACAATATTTAACTCAGCGAGAGATTCGCTGTAAGTTAAAGGGGAATTAAGCGGGATTTATTTTCAAGTGTACGTACGACGTACTCATCAATAATGTATCGGGATATGACGGGATATATGTATGTGGGTACATAAAACGCACGGAATGTACGTACCTGGGGTGGCAAGATTTGCTTACCAATCGTTGCGAGCCGATCCGGCTCGAAGGACCAATGTTTCAGCGTAGAGCGAGTGAATGCCGGTGGGCTTGCTGCGATGTGGTACACTTGCCTGAATGTTGGGTTGGGGGTATGGCTGCATCTATTGATGTAGTCGTGGTAGTTGTTAATATTAAGAACACTGATATGTCACTTTCTTTTTATTGTTCAACATGCATGTTGTTTAACACTTTATTAGAGTTATTTAAAGTTAAATATATATAAATCTAAACGGGAGGGGAAAATTCGCGCACTGCTTTAGTACGGAGTTGATCAACAACAATAGCAAAGTAAAAAAAACAGAAAGTGAATAGCTAAAGTAAAAGAAAAGAGAGTATGGGAGTGAGAGAAAGATAGAATGAGAACGAAAAATAGCGGGAGGAAAGAGACTTACACTAGGGTTGCTAACCCATGCAAACTTTTTACGGGCAGTGCGCGACACATGTCTTCTGGCGTAGACAGATTGCAAATGTTTATACGTTCATCAAAGCATATCTACTGGTAATAAAGAGGTGTCACTCCTCGAACTATTCAATTACCCTAGAATTTATTCCCGTGTGTACCTCCTCATCGTATAGACCTATCTGCCTCCTGCCTCTACTCTCTAAAGTATTCGAAAAGCTACTTGTTATGAATATAATTCCATTTATTAATCTGAACCAACTGATTCCCCAATATCAGTTTGGATTTAGAAAACAGCACGGCACAATAGAACAAGTCCAACGCATTGTAACTCTGATAAAGAACACTTTTGAAGAAAAAAAGTATTGCTCAGCTGTCTTTCTTGATATTACTCAAGCTTTCGATAAAGTATGCACGATGGCCTTATTTACAAACTCAAACTATTACTGCCTGCAAATGTCTCCTCATTGCTTAGTAGCTATCTCACTAAAAGACAATTTCTCGTACATCACAAAGATTACACAACAAATCCATTGGATATTCACGCTGGCGATTCTTTCGAAATCTGGCTAGCAAAATGGCGTATAAAAGTCAATGTATCAAAGAGCGTACATGTAACCTTCACGCTAAGATTCAGATACATGTCCCCCACTTAAAATTAATGGCCAATCAGTTCCACAATGTTCCTCAACAAAGTACTTGGGTATTCACCTCGACAGAAGGCTGACCTGGAAAAATCACATAGAGGCAAAGAAAACTCAGATCAAGTTTAAAATTAATCAGTTATGGTGGCTGATACACAAAAGATCAAAGTTGAATCTCGAATACAAAGTGCTATTATATAAAGCAATCCTGAAGCCAATCTGGACTTATGGTATTCAGTTTTGGGGCACCGCATCTCCCTCAAATATCGCAAAATTGCAGCGAATACAATCCAAGTGTCTGCGAATTATTGTAAACGCGCCTTGGTATATGAGGAACGTTAACATCCATCGAGATTTAAATGTACCCACAATTTCTGAGGAAGTTGCACTGTCCTGCAGAGGCTACATTCAAAAATTACACAGTCATCCGAATCCCCTTGCTAGGCAATTGTTGAGGGCACGGTGCATCGTCGATTAAAAAGAAAAGACACACTGAATATGCTGTGAAATTGCTATACCTCGCGACTCAACAAATTGTGATGGAACGTAGGGAATATCACATAATTTTAGTTAGTTTGTAAGATTTGAATACTTATTGTTAGTTTCCAAGTAATTTAGAAAGATCCAATAAAAAAAGCTTGTTAGAAAAAAAAAAATAAAAGGGTGTACCTCCGAATTGCGATCCAAAAGTGTGAAGGAAGTTGTCTGTCAAAAGGTTTCATAGGTTAAGTCCGTTTGATAGATGACAGTACACGACGATACTGTTGAGTCATCTGTCAAGTTAACGTCACCTGTCCTCGTAAATGTTATTTTTCGATCTACCCTTGCGATGTGTTGAGTACATCACTTATTTGATGGAGCAAAAGTTAATCGAAAAGCAATTTAAATTATCAACAACAAAAAAGTACCAAATAATAAATAATAAAATATTTTAAAAAAAATTTGCATTGAAGATATGGAGTAAATCGACAATACACACTGATATGTTCTTTTCATTTTGCTCATATTCAGTTTTCAATTTAAAAATTTCATTTACGTATATTGATATACATTAAAAATTCACAAACAAGAGAACTCGAGCCATAAGCCAGAGACCAACATTACGATTTATATAAATGCTTCATAATGTAAACATAAAAGATGGAGGATTGGAAGGAATGGGTATTTGACTGTTGAAAATACCCTCAAGGCACTGACAGATGTCGATTGTGGATATGATTACTCCCTCCCAAAAAAAAAGAGGACTAAAAGATATACTCGTATATAATATTGCTTACTTTATTACTTTGACGTGGTATTGGCGGTATCACAGATGATATCGTGATGCTGTGGAGGATGTTGGCTAGGGTCGTATTATCGCTTTAGCATCGTATTCTGTGCACTCTCTTCATTTACGCACTCAGCAAATGAGAAATTATTCAGGGTAATTCAAGAAAGTCAATTACAATTCGACACAGTATGAAGCATTAAATGATTCGAAATCATTTTAAACCAATCTAAAGTGTAGGCTATGCAATTTGGATTTTGAGAATATATATATGAAAATATATTTAATTCCATATTTAGTATTGGAACAATAATTGCCTGCATTTTAGCATATGATTTTTGTTTGCGGTTCAAGATTGCTACGACTCAGAGACTTGAACACATTTTCAAAGAGCATTGCTTTCATATGCTTTCAAATTTTAAGATCTTTTTGAAACACCGCTATTATGAGGAAAGTGTATTTGTGTTGTCATAACAAATAGATGCGTCCTTACCAGAGTTGCAAGTTGAAGAGGACGGACCGTGTGATTATTTTATGATTTCGCGCTCGCATTCGTTTTATGTACAATCCGTATACATACGCCACAATGAATGTTTTTACATATCTACAAGAAACATACAGACGATTTTACCATTTTACTACCATCAGACTGGCTGAACATTTGTTCCTCATTAAAAATTAATTTACTTTTCATTTGCAGGTAATATACAAGCATACGCACACTACGCTCGTACATCCGATACACATTGCAACTCCCAATGTTGGTGTGTGGCAACATAGTTCAGTTTTGAATACCCACACACACACACACCAAACAAAACTGCAGTTCACTTTCGAATTGACGACTTCTTGATGCTTGCGGCGGCGCGGCGCCTTAAAAGTGAACGTTGTACGTTGAAAGAAAGTAATAATAATTTATTCGTTTATATATTTTACGACAGTGTATATGTGTGCGTAAATGCGTCTGCAAGCGTAAAACTCCTTCTAAATTTGTAACCAATTTTATCCTTATTTTATGCTTCATCTTTGAATTTCAATAGAAGATGAAGCCAACAGCAAAAGCTGTTGGCTGTTGAAGAGAAAACAAGTAATTTTTTTTTATCGTTTCCTGTTGATGGCGCATTTTTGTTGCATTATTTTTCTTCTACATAAATGTTTATGTTGTTGTTATTAAGTATATGAGTCACAAGAAATTTCGGTACGCACCTTAACATCAAGAAAGTACGTAACTATTTTGGCAGAGTTTTAATTAATTTTCAATTTTGTGATTGCCAGGAAAGTGAGATAGAGAGAGAAAGAGGGAGATAACCTTTTTGCACACAATTATTTATTTATTGATTTATGGCTCTTTCAATTAAAGTAAACAAGAACAAATTTCCAACGTACAGTTTTGCCAAGAAATCCTTATACTGTATCTGTTTCTTAAGAGTTCAACATAAAATCACAAATTTGTGTGAGATGCATACCAAGACAAGTTGGAGGCGTTTTTTGCAAAACTCAAAACTCAAAGTCTATAAGTCTCTTTGTCCAGAAGCCTTTCCATCTCCGATGAGAAGTTGCTTGAAAGCTTCACGCTAGAGTTTTATACCTCTTGCAAATATTGTCACGGTTGATTGACTTGTTAGTTACAGTGGAATTTCCACCAAATTTCGACTGTCTCACAAATGCCTTTATGACAGTAAAGTCCGCACAGCACGCCCTAAGAAAGGCGATAGCTAGATCCATCCCATCGAGTAAATACAACGTAGTAGGTTCTTCTAAATAACTTTTGAACAGTCAGACAGATTTTTGAGTAAGTACTTTCCTATGCATCTGTTCCTTCTGATTGTCAAAATTCGGAAATGGGTTAGCAAATTTCCACAAATTCTATAATCAGTTCACCGATAGCCTGAAAAAATGGTGGAAAGCATGTTGGAATCCCTGTTAAAGAGTTCTAGGCAGTGGGTTTAAAGGTGAGAAAATAATACAAAGTGTCTGATCCATGATCGAGAGAAACCAATGCAGCAAAAAATTCGCTTTACAATTCTTTACGGATTTTGGTTGGGTTCAAACGATCTAAAAATTTTCACGAATACCGAATATCCGTCCATGCGGGATTGCGTCATTTCACAAAAGATTTCGAAGTTGTTTCAAAGATCCCAGATAGTATGGTTTCCATGGAAGACGCTGGCTCAACCCGAAATCTTCAACTGACAACAAAAATTTAGCTCTTTTGACTACAAATGTTGAAAAAAATCAAAGAACTTTTAAAATCTAAAGAAGTTATAAAACTTAGACGATCTGTAAACCGAAGAGCTCAGAAAGTACAAGTTCAAATATTGAAACTAGAAAACAAAGTGTTGATGCTCTCATGGAACAAGAAGGCTGACCACCTGGTAGCTACATATTATATAGTATACAGAAAGCCTATTCAACCATTTCTTTAAACCAAAAAGTAGAGGAATTGTTTCGCTAACGCTTACACCATGTTAATATTAATATGGGCCAGTCCACAATTATTCAAATAAATCAAAAATGGTTTTCGCTTTTAGATTAAATTCGCATATTAGTTGTTATTAATATCGACAAATCAAGGGCTTTGTTATGGGTAAGTTGGAAAAACCTGGGAACAAGCATTATTAAAGTTCATAGGAGATCAGTATACTAATGGTTTCAATGGCTGAGTGAAATCAGGATATAGAAAATAATATATACAGGTGGGATACGTTCGATTCGTGGTATTTTCTTTTCTCGGAAAAATGTCAGACTTATTTTTGGTTTTTTATTTTTATTCTCTTTTGTGAAATAATGTGCAACATTTGAAACGGGTGGCATGTTCTTTTCTAAACATGTAGCACTTTAAAATGGCACGTGGACAACATTTTATGCCGTCAAAAAAACAATAGAGCAACATTTGCCCTCTGTGTATTAGTTGATATCTAGAAAATATTTTTTTTTGCTGTGTCGTATAACATAAAAATGATATCAAATACCTCAATTCCTTGTGTTCTTATTTCAGTAAATAAATTTTTAAGTGAATTGATTAATACATCATCGATATCCGTATATGAAGCAATATTAATTTGTTCTTTTCTCACCTTAAAAAGCCAGCCTTTTGTCAGTGTTGTGGCCAACATTGGAAAACTGTTGCATCTAAAATTTTTTTTTTTTGAGAAAAGAAATCGCAATTAGTTTCGCGCGTGAAACTAATATGAAAAGAGCCCTCGAATCATTATTTTTATCCTAGATTATGTTTCTTTGATTATTATATTAATCATTTTCAATTAAATACGTACTTGATGCATTCATTCGAGTGTCATTTTATTATACAATATTTAAAAAAAATAACAATAAACAATACAATTTAACTTACAATTGGTTGTACTTGAATGTATTGTACACACAAGTACAATACTCGTGTGGTATATATTTAAATATGCAAATATGGTCAGCCATTCTAGATTATACTGCGTCGACTATTTGTATGCCTACCGATTGAAACGAAAACTAGACGACGTATACAAATTAAAGCATTCAAACAGCCACTGACCCGCAGAGTAACTTGGCTTAGAATGTAAAAGTGCATACAAACAATATGGTAAGCACTGAGTGCACTCGTCTATCCACTAAGTGGAATTAATGAATGTACATATCGCTCATTTGCTGCAAGACCGGCATAAGTCAAAAAAATCGATTTTCCATAAAACGCGTTAGAAGTTTTCAACTGACTCCAACCGTACACGGAAAACACGGAAAAAATTCTCTTCTCAAGCGGAGCATATAAGAGGTATTCATATGAATTTTTCACTCAACATGAAGTATGATATAACGAACAATTCTGCAGCATTAACTCAAAAATCACGTTTTTTGATTTATGCCGGTCTTGCAGCAAATGAGCGATATGCATGTTCTATGTATGTGGACACATACATACCTATACTCATATAGTACGGGATGCAAATGCTTGTGGTACTGCTCTAGACGTTGACTGCCATTCTGCCATTCATTGCCGCATCAATGTGTTACTTACTCGTAGAGTGTGGGTTATTTGTTGTTGTTATGTACTAGTACGAGTATGTACTCGTATATAATAGTAAGCACATGTGTCTATACTATTGTAACTATATGTATTGTTGATGCTGGCTTTTAGGCTGCGATGAGGACATTATGACGTTGTCGGGTGATGGTATGTACTTATACGTAGTGAAAATCATCACAGTATCGTCATGATACTTGTAATATTGAAAGCCCGAATCAAAGTCTAAGTATTGCTGAGTGTTTAGTATTGTATATAAATGTATACATGGGTATACCATAGAATTCTCTGTGCGAATCATTAGGATCTTTGTTTTTGTTTGTTATTTGTTTGTGCTAAATCAAATCTTTAAGCTATTCTATTGTACAATTAGAAATATACATTTAATGCCGTGATCAATTTTCTATTGCTCTTAACGTTGCTGTCGAGCTAATCAAGTTCATAAATGATAAACAACACGATTTAACCAGATGGTAAATTTCTAATGAACATTTTTGTGGAATAAGTTCCTAGAGACTGTGGCTGGAATTTGATAGACTTAACAATATCAATAACGACATACATCTCGTATAGTTGATGGTAAAGGTCTCATTCGCGGAAAAGTACTCAGGCCATATTACCATAGATATTACCATAGATAACTACAGGCTTGAGGAAAGGCTTCTCCATTGCCTATTTAGTAACTTTTCACATGTTTGCAATCCTTAATCCTTTGCATGACATCCAAGTTCGACGTCATTTTTGGTTCCAAGCAAGACAAATAATTTTACTACTTCAAAAGAATAGCTGTCACCATGACGTGTAGTTCAGCACGCTGGGACATTTTGTTTATTAAGACTGGGCAATTTCTGGACTCTTTCCAATTCAGAAATTATGTGTAAGTAGCCTCGATTTGCATTTTTTATTGATTGATTGAAATTTTCAATTAGATTCTATAATCCGATAAATATGCTTATCCAGCCTCAGCAATGGGTATACATTATGGTATGGCCAATTCAGGTGTAATAAATGTATATTTTTGGGAGCCTTAGTGCCTAAGTGCATTTTTTCTTTAATCGAAAACACAATAAAAAATCCAAACTATGATTTGAAAACTGATTTAATAAATTTGTGGGATCTCTGTAGGTTTTATGACTCTTTGCTGGTGAATATTGGGAGTTTTTTGTAGGTCTTGTAGGTCTTGATCTTGGAGTCTTCATAAAGTCATATACATATAAGCTGTTGCAAGAGCTAAATCTGACATGGCAACTTTACTAGTCAATTGATAAATTATTGTTCAACTTTAAAATTCTAATCGTTTGCGCATCGAAACCAATCAGAAAACAGTGGAACAGTAAGTTGCATATTTATTTTATATTTTCGTAAATATTTTGATGTGACATTTAAGCCGTCATGATTATGAATCAAGCATCATAATCTATTGGCATGAGATTATGTCATAGTTTCTTTAGGCAAAGTACTCGTATTAAATGAGACACTACCTTAAATTTAATTTTTGAGTAGGGCACTTGTTGAAAATAGAATATATTTAAATATGCAGAAATGCAATAATGATGTGATATTATTTATATATATGTACGTATATATACTTGCATACATTATGATTATGATAAATTTCAAAGAATGCAAAGAAAACTGCTTAAAACTTCATTTCTTGCGTTCGTTCACTCATTACGTACGTTCGTTTATAATTAAAATATAAAAGTTTAGTTTAAATGCTTGATGGAAAATTGCAATTAACTTCATACACTAAAACGGAAAGGATATACCGTCGAAACGAACGACACAAAATGTGGAGCAATATACACAGCATATAGAATAAACGCGAATCGAATACAACTCTTGACTTTATGCATCGTTATTTTGTCGGCAAACTGCCAGAATGATGACTTGATATATTCGTGTTTATGTAAAATAGCAATATGTATATACAGTTACCCGTACAATAGTACAAGTCACAAGCGTACGATATGGTAGCGTTATGTAGTTGCTGCTTCGGGTAAATTAAGTTAGTTGGAATTATTATAAATTCCAAAATATTTATTCAGTACATTTGCAATGCTAATTGCAATTTCTTTGTTTTGTGGTGCTGGTGTATACTTATGTATATGTTTCTGTAGTGTCTGTGTGTGTGTGTGTGTGTGTTTGTAGTGTGTCATTTTTAATTTATGAGTAAAGATGCGTAAGAAACAAAAGTGTGGGTGGTTGGTTAGTAAAGGCAAATTGTATAGTGAATAAATGAAGATGTTAACGAATGCCAAGTGATGGCAAACATTCTATGTGTGGATGTATGCATGTATGTACTGAGTTTCAAGTCATCAGGTGTATGAGTGAGTGCATACATCACATACCTACTTAAATTGTAAATGCATAGCAAGAATATTCATTGTTCTATGTATTTAATAAATTCACTTTTCATTTTTGGTTGAAATTTTCCACAAAATATTCTGAGCGAATTTATATAGTTTATGGTTAGGTAGTAGCTCGACATGAATTACGATCAACTGACACTGTTTTTTAAAATATTCGATGGTTGATAGACACATTTTAAAATATGTGTATGCAATAATCAGTTCTCGAAACATCTCTGCCATGACGATTGATGTCTTCTTTTAATGTCTAAAATCGTTCATGTCCATTATATTGTTTTTTACGGCATTTTTACTATCTGAAAATACAATACAACCAATCTGTGTGTCGAAATGTAAAGAATCATCCACCGGCATGTGCCCTTTTTTGTATGTTGTACGAAGATTTTGGTTAAACAAGTGTTTGTGTCATACATCCAGTAGAAATGGCTATTCCATCAGCATTTAAAGTCACGCTTGAAAAATGTCAATAAATATAAATATAAACAAGATATCGTATCGTCAAATGTTGCAGGATCCCTAGAATACACATCGACTTCTTACAACTCTGTAGGTAGATAGATACAGGTGGCTAACGGGAGCGTATTCATTTAGCTAAAAAAAAAAACCCAGTGGGATACCGTACAATCTCGGTCTCTACCTTAGTGACTCAAACGCAAAGCCACTTCGGTCTGGTTCGTCCGTCATGCAATTGCCTAGAACGCCACCATCACCCGGCTAAATACAATATTAAAGCAAAATCGTTTGTACTTGTATTATAAACATATTCCGAACGATGCCTGAATCCCGCATGATAAGTCCCATCCTTATCATATTTTCTGAGTACACGCACAATGTTTATGATAGCACTATAAGCAAATTTAAACGGTTTTCTTTTGAAGTTACTGAACTAATTATTTATTGAAGCTCCATTTAGGCTTAACATACAGTCGGTATTAGTTTGAATTTATACAGACTTTCTAAACCACGTGCTTAGGGAGTCAACATTCAAAAATTTATTGATAAAATTTTTTTTTTTTTTTTTTTTGTTTTTAGCTTATTTTTTTTTATTGAATCTTTCTTATACAAGAAACTAACAATAAGTATTAAAATCTTACAAACTAAATAAAACTATGTGATATCCCCTACGTTCCATCACAATTTGGTGAGTCGCGAGATGTAGCAATTTTACAGCATATTCAGTGTGTCTTTTCTTTTTAATCGACGATGCCCCTTGCTCAGCAACAATTGCCTAGCAAGGGGATTCGGATGATTGTGTAATTTTTGAATGTAGCTTCTGCAGGACATTGCAACTTCCTCAGAAATTGTGGATACATTTAAATCTCGATGGATGTTAACGTTCCTCATATACCAAGGCGCATTTACAATAATTCGCAGACACTTGGATTGTATTCGCTGCAATTTTTCGATATTAGAGGGAGATGCGGTGCCCCAAAACTGAATACCATAAGTCCAGATTGGTTTCAGGATTGCTTTATATAATAGCACTTTGTATTCAAGATTCAACTTTGATCTTTTGTGTAACAGCCACCATAACTGATTCATTTTAAGCTTGATCTGAGTTTTCTTTGCCTCTATGTGATTTTTCCATGTCAGCCTTCTGTCGAGGTGAATACCCAAGTACTTTGTTGAGGAACATTGTGGAACTGATTGGCCATTAATTTTAAGTGGGGGACATGTATCTAGCCTTAGCGTGAAGGTTACATGTACGCTCTTTGATTCATTGACTTTTATACGCCATTTTGCTAGCCAGATTTCGAGAGAATCGACATGAGTCTGCAGGAGTTTAGTAGCTTCTATGGGGTTAGAGCGAGAGCACAATATTGCCGTATCATCAGCAAAGGTCGATATGAATGTATAGTTATTGTTGGGCATATCTGAAGTGTATAAGAGATACAGTAAGGGACCCAAAACGCTTCCTTGAGGAACGCCAGCGTGAATATCCAATGGATTTGTTGTGTAATCCTTGTGATGTACGAGAAATTGTCTTTTCGTGAGGTAGCTACTAAGCAATGAGGAGACATTTGCAGGCAGTAATAGTTTGAGTTTGTAAATAAGGCCATCGTGCCATACTTTATCGAAAGCTTGAGTGATATCAAGAAAGACAGCTGAGCAATACTTTTTTTCTTCAAAAGTGTTCCTTATCAGAGTTACAATGCGGTGGACTTGTTCTATTGTGCCGTGCTGTTTTCTAAATCCAAACTGATGTTGAGGAATCAGTTGGTTGAGATTAATAAATGGAGTTATATTCATGACAAGTAGCTTTTCGAATACTTTAGAAAGTAGAGGCAGGAGGCTGATAGGTCTGTACGATGCAACTTTTGTAGGGTCTTTTCCTGGTTTTGCTATCATAATAATTTTTGAAGTTTTCCAGCATTTGGGATAGTGTTTAATACGAAGGATAGCATTGAAAATGTGCATCAGATGAATTACTGAAGCCGGAGGTAGCTCTTTTATCATTTTACCGGTAATTTTATCTGGACCAGGTGATTTTTTTGGGTTTAAATCTTTATAAATTGCTTTGAATATGTCGTTTTTTTTAATTTTGAGCGTTATTGAGCAAGGTTGAGAAGTTAATATTGGTAATGAGGACTGTGAAGAGGGTGGATTGGGTGTAAACACACTTTTTAGGTGGTTTGCAAAAGCCAAACCCTTCTCACAGTTGCTTCTAGCCCAATTACCGTCACTCAAACGGATGGGGGAATCAGTGAGAATTGGCCGATTTGATTTTTTTGCTGATTTCCACAAAGAGTAGTCTGACGCTTCACCAGGTGTTAATTTCGCTATGTGCTCTTCTAACTCTTTGTTGTTTTTATTTTTTAAGGCTTGCTTTAACTTTCGAGTGCAGTGCTGTAGCTGTGTTTTCAGATTCGGTGATCTGAATTCTTGCCATTGTCTTCGGAGTCTTCTTTTCTGTCTTACTAGCAATTCAATATCGGCTGGTGTGTATGGGCTATAGTTTGATTGCTTGCATACCTTTGTGCAGGTGGCTGAGCTGAGAGCTAATGAGAGCAGCTGGTTGAATTTTTCGAGTGCTGAGTCTACATCGTGTCCATTTCTTAATACAGTACTCAGAGGAAGATGGGAATTTATATATTTCTTGAATTTTAACCAGTCTATTTTCTTTCTAACGCAATTGCTTTGGGGGCTTGGTGATTTTATAGATATTACCGTGGGTGAGTGGTCAGATGATAGATCATAATTACACTCTGTGGAGATATTTTCCATCTGCAAACCTTTGGCGACTCCAAAGTCTATGAGATCGGGTATTTTCCTCTTGTCCGTCGGCCAATATGTCGGTTGACCATTTGATAAACTTAAACAAAAAACATATAAATCAAAATAAAGATTTGTGGGCACCAAAGTTCTGCATATGAGATCACTGATTCGATTTTCTAATGAAACAATTCAACAGCATTCCCTTGTTTTCTAGATGGCGAGTGAGATAGGTCTGTGAATTGATTCAATTCAACTGCAACAAAAGTTGTTTTTAAAGACTATCTGTAGACAAATGGCAATGTCACTTTTGGCCATTTTTGGTTGAATGTAGCGCAATCTGATTTATTTATTATTTTTAATTATCCCAATTACAACAGTTACAGTTGTTTGGAATCAAGTCAAAGTAAGATGTTTGAATGCAATTGTATCCACTAAAGTCCCCATATCATATATTTGCCAACGTCCAAACGAAGTTTGAAAAACTCCAACATTTTGCTTCAAAATTCAAGTGAAGCACAATTTGAAAATATATGTATTAATAGCCTTATCTTCATCACTAGTAAGTCAAAGTTTGATATTACTTCTCGAAAACCGTAGCATAGCATCAAATGTGCTTAAAAGATAGTTTCATTTGTTGAGGTCGACGCGAAATATTTTTTATTTGATCAAAACAGTCTGAGTATTCGCAACTTTTTTGAACTTTACTATAGAGATGTTATTTCTACAGTTGTCATTTAGTAATATGTACATGTCGGCCAACTGGTGTACATATTTTGTGTGTATATAAGATGTATGAAACAATGATGAAAGTCAAATATACTTGCTACTGAAATTATAAAATTTCTACTGATATAAAATGTTAATGTCACAAAAGACAAACCATTTTTTAATATCCTGTATCTTGTTTGATTTTTCCAATTGAGGATTGATACCGAGTATAAAAATCAATGTATATTTAAACTTGATGTACTTAAAATGGTAACTTTTATCGAATGATTGCAGCATTTTCATTGAACTGTATATGCAACATATATACTGCACTCACATCAGTTAAAGTGAGTTGAAACAAGTGAATAAGAAAACTATATAGAAGGTTTTTTTCTTCTTTCGAAAAAAATGTATTTTTTGTTTTGCTTAAAAGAAATTGCACAACTGAAGCAGCGAACTCCATTTCCGGTGTTACTTAAAAATTCTGAACCACTCTCATACACTTCGAACAACTACAAAGAAAAAAATAAAAAAATAATGCCCCTAAGTCACCTGAGTAGTAGTAGTAGTAGTAGTAGTAGTAGTAGTAGTAGTAGTACACTAAGGACGTATACACACTTACATGGTTTTCACCTATATAGCATATAAACATGCATGGTTCATACTCATATGTGTGCTACTGCAATCGGTTGAAAGAATTCACCAAATGTACCCGTATGCAGGTACGTAGTACTTTCATAGAATAAATATATCATCATTGATACTTCCTTGCTACCTACTTGCTTCGTGCGATTTTTGCTTTGGTCTGTTGTTACTTTAAAATGCATCGTATTATTCTTATGGCTTAAATTGTAAACTTTTAAACAATATTCGTTACCTTTTTCGAACTAGTCGTTCAAAACATGAAAAATCCGAATTAAAATACCTAAATTATTAGTACTGTCGTTGAAGTGTGTATTCGAACAATAAGTGCATATATGTATATACGAATTGTATATTATGTGTGTAGGTACGTGTTAAGAACTTTTTAGGTTAACAAATTTTCAAAACAATACCTACATAAATCTGCAACACATATAAATGCACATGAGCATAATAAAAAACCTATTCTTATTTCACATTAGAAATTTTACTTTTGTATTTTATACAAATGATATAATATGCACTACATTCTAACTGGGACTAAATGTCCATCAAGTTTATCACCTTAAGTACTATTTACACTTAACAAGGTTCATATTGTAGTTTTATTGGTTAATGACCAATCTCATCGGATTATTAACCGATCCATGGTTAAATTCTGATCCTAATGCAGCACACTTTAAAATGTTAAGCATATATTTATACATTTACGGTAAACATTTGTGCAGATTATCTTGTCCAGCATCATAACCAGAATCAGCTCGTACATAAATTAAAGCCGACTGGTCATCTTTTGAGGCTTACGATTGGTACATGAGCCGAAAAACAGCTGGCCACTGATATCGTAAAGTTTTGTTCAGCGATTAATTAACATTTCTGGTTATATGATTGGATTAAAACATACAATTGTGGTACCTGTATCTAAGGAAATTAACAGTGCTTCTTCAGACGACTTTAAAATCAGAAAAAGTTACTGTTTGATATTCCCTTCTCGCTGAAATAGTAGCCCGTTCCTAATTCTCCAAAAATACCATCGCTCTGAATCTTTACAATAACCGAAATAAAGCCAAGCCAACAGACAGAAGTACATTTGGTAGAGCCGCACTATTTGACGCTACATATTACCGAAAGACGTATTCAAATACTTGAATAGCTAGTAGAAAACAAGATATCCAGGACGCCTCACAGTCCGCCCAGCGGTCAAATGGGTCCAAAATGGTATTGTAATACTCTTCACTTCAATGCTTTCAGTCTTTTTGGATAAAAGAAAGGTGATAACGGGCCACCACGATGGGATATAAGGGTACAAAATTAGATTTAGCAATGAAAAGAGTGTCACTTCAGAACGGTTATATACATATTAGTGACGCTACGAACTGCTAGCATAGTCATTGTTCTTGTCTGATTGGGAACTTTACTTGAAATCCTGGATTCGAAGACTTTCTAAAAATTTCACCACAAAATAAAAGCGCATTAGAAGAAGATTATATTTTTACCAATTTTTACCAAACATGTTTTTCCGATTTGTATGAAAAAGTATGATACAAAATAATCTACGCTTATTTTACGTTACGGTAAACAAAAGTACAGTCTTTGTTTCGGGAAATGCCCAAGTAAATTGTAAAACACTTTACCTTCTATATTTTGAACAAGAAAGTAAAATATTTTATTGCCACATTTTTTGCATTTTTAAACGCCAAAGCGAAAATTAAAAAATTCGGAAATCTCTAAATTTTTAAAAGTACTTTCCGTGAACGCAACATTTAGAAGCATCATAAAGGGCATCATCGGTCAGGATAGTTTTATAAAATGTCCAA
Source organism: Megamerina dolium (assembly GCA_963854835.1). Taxonomy (NCBI): domain Eukaryota; kingdom Metazoa; phylum Arthropoda; class Insecta; order Diptera; family Megamerinidae; genus Megamerina; species Megamerina dolium. The sequence continues at coordinate 39,578,090 of OY978528.1, forward strand.
TTAATGTTGATTTTGTTCGTTTCTAGAAATGTAAGCGTTGTGTCATAATATAACATAAAACACTGAAATTTTTCGAGACTATTTTAATTTTTTTCAACTATAGAAGAACTTTGAGGCATTTTCGAGTTTATGGGAATGACCAGTCTTATTTTAGTGACGTGAATCGAAAGAAATATGGTAAATAGTAAAAAAAACACAATGTAAGAATTGAGATGTTGCACATTTTTAAGTCGCTAATCCAAACAACCATTTTCGATATATTTCTGTAAAATAAAATGTAAAGTGATGTCATATAAATTAGTAAGCCGAGATATTCTTGCACATTATGAGTATATCTCGAATAGCTTAAAAAGTGTTTGCAAATATTGTTGTATTTGTATTAAATTAAAGCATTCATAAATAAGAGTTGCACTAAAGTAAAGGTTGTATTTTAATTTTTCCACTAATCACGGGATCAAAATAGGTCTTGATTTGATCAGTCAATTTAATTATTGTACGATAATGTTTCTATTCGTATTATAAAAATTGCCATTTTCTTATGTTTAAAGTCAATTTTTGTAATATTTCAAATGTTTATGTAGAATATTAAAATAGTAAAACATACCGTGATACAACTCGTGGTAGCCAATCACCACCACAATATTTCGCCAGAACAGGATCATTGGTGGAGCTGCCGTCATAGAATATTAAATGATCTCTTTCACCAGTACAATCTGACCATGCACGTATTGATCGTGAGGTTTTGTTAAAGCTAGCAATCGATCTGTGAAGATAAGAGAGATTGAGAGTAATGAGAATTTCAAATGTATACAATAATACATTTTTTAAATGAGGTTAGACTATATAAACATTTGGTCAAAATTGTATTATAAATCCTTGAAAATACTTTTAAATCTTAAATTTATTTACTAAAAATTCTGCATTTGTTGAAAATAATAGATATTTTGTGCAAATATTTTCGTAGTCTACCGTACATACGTGAAATTAATGGTTTGTAAGTAAAACTTATATAATTAAAGATTTTTCAATATTTCCGAAATTTTCACTCAAACATTGTCGTTATCGTTTTCGTATGTTATCACAAAATTAAATACAATAAAATCCCTATAAAAGCTTTTCCGTAAAATACATTTCACTGCACATTGGTGCACAATTCACTTTGAATTTATTTTAACCCCATGTACGAGTAAATGCATGTATTCATTTATATATCTACAAATATATAAAATATACATGCATTTTTTTTTTCAAGTTACTAATTCTATACAATTTAGTATCGAATCAAAAATGTGTATCGGATTAAAGCGATATCGAAAATGGAAACGATTTGAAAATGCATGGTGTTTTTGTTTGAATATTTATATTATTATTATTTGTTGTTATTCTGGCAATTTTCAATTTGCAATTTGTACGTTGCAATATAATTTTATAGTATCCACGTATTTTTTAAATCTTTAGAATATATTTAGATTGTATTTGTTTATCAAATATTTTATTGTATTCTGCGAGTATTAACCAACCATATTACGATAGATATGAACAATGACATGTGATTTTATATATTTATATATTGATCAATTAAATTTTAAATGTGCACATTATGAAGCGATTTCATAGTTTCCAATTATCAAGTAACTTTTTATTTTATTTTTATTACCCACCTTTTCACCAATGCCTTATGCTGATTTTCTTGACTGACTGCAATCATGGCGTGCTTACTTGTAGGAACTTCTTTTTGGCGTATCGTCCAATAACAGGTAACATTCCTTGGATACATTCCGGGATAATTGGGACTTTGCAGGCGACACTTATTGCGATAGCATTCATCAAATTGACGCGTACAATATGTACCCGGTGTGACACGTCCCAATTCAAGCGGTTTGTCTGGTAGTCCATATCTGTTGTACGAATTGAAATGTATTATTTTACAATTGTTATTGTTAAATCAAATCAAACAAATGATTTTATTTTCTACATATACATATATATTTACATATACTTATGTCGGCATAAGTGCAGAATACGGACTCAGAAGGAAAAAAAAAATAAAAAATTGCCTCGGATAGAGCTTCGTTTTGTGAATATAAAAATAAAAAATTTGTCTCTGCAAATGCCCACACAAGGCGTGGTTCAAGGTCAAAGTTCAAAATTGAGGTCGAGATTACTCGATAGACAAGCAATTGTTTTCTACAATATGAGAATTAAAACACAGGTCATTTTAATACCTTTTTATAGGTATATAGTATTTTATATGTATTCTTAACTTTTTAAATGTTATGAAGAAAATTATAAATTTTTTAAAAAATTTTGTAAAAACCGATTTTTTTTTTCGAAAAAGTCCTCCATTAACCTATCAAAAATTATATATTATTTCAAAGATCATAGGATTACCTTTCCAATGGTATATAAAACATATTTTTAAAGAATTTTTATATATTTTTAATATATTTTTTATGGTCATACTTTCGCTATAGCAAATATGTGCAAAGAGGAATAGTGAGGCAGTTATAATCATAGCGGTAGACATAGACAAAAGAATTAAGGAAAAATAGGATGAAATAGTATAATTAACTAATTCTTTTATTAATCTGATAAAGACAACATTGTTTGTGTATTGGCGCAACCAGCAAAATTATTGTTAATTGCGAATACAAAAAATTTAGGTTACACTGTTCAGTCCCGTTATTTCAAAAGTTACGAATTAGCTTCAAGTAAGAAAAATTTGATTTGATTTTAGCAAGGATTTTTAATACAAATTGAAATGAGTGAACTTAATTTGTGTAAAATAAATATATTATTTGAATCGACTAACGGTTTTGAAATTTCGGAAATAGCGTTGCACAAACTGATGGAATGGTGCTTAAATCCGAGTGAAGGAACATACAAATGCGCAAATGGGCATAATTTAAAGCTGGTGAAATGAACCACTAGTTTAGATGGTTATGTTTGGAGGTAATGTTCATGTTCTATTAGGTAGTATTGATATACATATGCATATATATGTTATAAAATAATTTCAGGTGTCAAACGATGTATAAAAAGATCAAGATGAAGAAATGTTGATGCAATATTAAGGTGTCTCTTCGTAAAAATACATTCTTCGATAAATCTAAACTGCCAATGGTGAAACTGTTGGCATTTTCGAATTTGTGGGTAAAGAATGTTACCCAACAGTTTATCATGGACGAATTGGGCATTGCGCGTCATACGGCCATAGACTGGTGTAATTTTTGTCGTGAGGTGGCGTATGACGGCATGGTCATTAAGAAACAAAAGATTGGGGAAATCGGCAAAACCGTCGAAATAGACGAAAGCAAATTTGGTAGGCGGATTTACCATCGCGGTCATGCGGTTGAAGGGCAATGCGTTTTTGGAGGAGTAGAGAGAGGAAGTAAACTCTGTTTCCTCGTCTCAGTGGAAAAAAAGGGACCAGGCAACCCTACTAAACATAATAAAAGACTGGATAGAGCCTGGCACAACTATTGTGTCCGATTTTTGGAGGGTATGTTAAATATAATTTTTTTCATTTAGTGAAGCCTAACAGTTTTATATTTTAGGCTTATGATTGTTTATCACATGAGGGTTAACAACACTTTAAAGTTAACCACTCACTGCATTTTAAGGATCCCGAGACTAAGCAACATACCAACACTATTGAAGGACTGTGGCGGCATGCTAAACATTCCATGCCACAGTTTCATAGGAGTAAGCGGTATTTCGATGGGTACCTGGCAAAATTTATGTTATTAAAATATTGTAAATATAATAATATTGACGTGCTTACGCACTTTTTTAAAATGGCAGGAAATCTCTACAATCCGTTAGAGCCCTGCGTTGTAGATTACCCTGATGGTGAATACAATATCGAAACTAATTAATAAAATTTCAATAGTAAAAATTACAAAGAGATTTCAATGCTAAAACGTTTGTCGCAAAGCTTGCGTGAGGCCTATAAGGGTTATTTTTTTAGCGCCCGGCCGAAGGCCGGCTATCAAAAAAGCTTTTGTCCTAAAATACTGTTGGTCGCGAAGCCGGCGTCGGGCCTATAAGGGTTATTTTTTTAGCGCCCGGCCGAAGGCCGTCTATTAAAAAAGCTTTTGTCCTAAAATACTGTTGGTTGCGATACTGAATTTGAAGACATGCAGGTAATTGTATCGAAAGCCGTCCATATTGGAAACACTTGATGAAGTATCAGCTTGAAAACAATTTTTGAAATGCATACAAATTCTGGAAAAATATGTTTTATACACCGTTGTAAAGGTAATTGTATAAGCTTTAGTATGGTGCTAAATTTTCGATAGGTAAATTAGGCTTATTTTCGAAAAAAAAAAAAAAAAATAAATAAATATGTGGCACTTAAAGCCCCAAAGGGCTCATTGGCCGAGCTTCTCTTCCATTACTGTTGTGCGTCTTAAATTTTGGACAGTATTAGAATGGACCTACTTATTTTAGCCGGTTCCGAATGGCAGAACACTTGTGACATCACTTTTTCTGAGCATTGTCACAGAGTTCTTTTTAGAAGCTTTTTCATGGCAAGTTGTTACTGTCGGAAGAATTGCCAATTGCTTGCCGACAGGTGGGTACCGGTCGAAAGAAAAATCTTTTCGATATTAAATTTGTTATGCATCAGCCGGGTATTGAACCACGACCTACAGATCAGAAGGCGAACACACTAACCACATTAACACACTACGGCACGAAAAAAAAATGGTTTTTGAAAAAACAAATTTCAAATTTATAGTTTTGATAATAACTTTTAAAATGTAAAAAATAGGTATTAAATTATATATATATATCAGTAGAAAGGTATTAAAAAAACCTTTCTTATGATACCCATATTATAAAAAAAAATTTCGTCTCTATTGAATAATCTCGACCTCAATTTTGAACTTTGACCTTGAGCCACGCCTTGTATGGGCATTTGCAGAGACAAATATTTTACTTTTTATATTCACAAAACGAAGCTCTATCCGAGGCAATTTTTTATTTTTTTTTTCCTTCTGAGTCCGTATTCTGCACTTGTTCCCTTATGTCCTCTGTATACTTTATACCATACATAAATTGATATACATATTGCTTCTTATTCGAATATTCAATCACATTAATTCTACATGCAGGTGTATACATACACGATGTGAAGAAATTTTTGAAGAATTTAAATGGCAATTTCCATATAAATTGAATAAAAATGTTCATGTTTAAAGTATGAAAACTTAAAAGAGCGTGTTTTCAAATATTTAAGGTATTTTCTTATGCCAATAGGAATATTTTTTGTCAATGAGAATGTGCGGTGTGAAATAACACTGATATTCACTGGCAAATCATTATGGAGCATGGTATGTCCACTTTTATTCGCATATTGAAAGTATCTGGTTAATGGTTCAGTATTGATGGATTTGAATTCTTTTAAATGTTCATGTAATGTAATACACTTGAGTTGTGCGAAATAATAAACGACTTAACTATAATTGCGTAATAAAGACCTATACATACGTTTTAATTGTATGTAGAATATGCTCAGATGATTGATCATGGGATATACCCACGTTTTTTGTTCGTTGCATTTTATACCAATAGCTTGTTACTGTCGAATACTAATTACGCATTGTGAACACTTAATCAATTCACTTAATTGCATTAATTACAAAGGTAGTTTAGCATAATACGTATCAGCAATGTGGTGTAGAAATATATCAAAAGTTTTATTCAAATATGAAATGTTTTCAAATTATTTATTGTATAAATCAAAATACAATTGAAAATATTGTTTATAGACAGATATATGTATGCAGTACTTATTTATAAAAAATAATTGAAATTTTAAATATTGTAATATGGGTAAATAGATTGCATATTAACAATGATAAAAATATGAAAATGGAAAATATTTTGTGAAAGATAAGGTGAAGAATTTAAAGTAAACCACATTTACAAATTTAGCACCCTCTGAGCTGAATATTATTTTCATCAAATTTCGAAATATGATATTTAGATGCATATGTGAATTGAAAGTGATTATATGATTATCAGGGTGGGTCGAATTGAATGGAGGTATATTTTGACAACCTGGATCAGCGAAATACACAAGAATTGGAGGTTATTAATCACTTTTTCTCAAGGAAGCAAAAAATGAACGATTTGGAACCTAGTTTTTTTAGTTATTAAAGCCATTATGAAAGCATCAATTTTATTAATGAGCCCCTGGGGAGTGGAAATACCGGATAAGTATGTTCGAATAAAATATTTGAAAGTAAATTTTAAGAGTTGCTCCATTTTTATACCCTGTATAATGCAATATGCATGGTATATTCATTTCGGTCAGATGTTTGTGTCCACTTGAAGGAATCTCCGGAGATATAGACATAGATATATATTCGTGATCAGCGTCGATTAAATTTTCGATTTAACGATGTCCGTCCGTCCGTCCGTCCGTCTGTCACCTGGCTGGTTCGCACGATAACTTGAGTAAATATTGAGCTATCTCGACGAAATTTGGCATAAGTAACCTTTGATCCAAGGGTACGGAGGGAATTGATATTGGGCATGATCGGTCAATAGCCACGCCCACACCAAGCATTCAAAGCGACTAACCTCGGAATTTTCAAAATCTTTAACTAGCTATAACTCACATAATATACCACTTGGGACAACAATATTTTGCACATAGAGTTATATTATACTACTATATAACCTCGCCAAAAGTGGGTGAGCCACGCCTACTTTCTAGCGTAACTCTCATACAAAGTGTCTGCACTTCTTTTAAATTGAAACTGCTGTAACTTCTACAATGTTCTGTCTAGAATAACCATAATTGACACTTAGATTAACATGGCAGTGAGAAATAATATGGCAGAAAATCAGTGTGCCACGCCAACTCCTTTTTGGGTCTGCCATACAAAGTTGCGGAAATTAAAAAAAATGTTACCGGTTATAATTTGAAAACTATTCAGCGTAGAATAACGAGATTTAAGGTATGGATTAGTATTGTACGAGCAACTAGGCTCACGGAAAATGGTCGCACCACGCCCACTGTTTTTCGTAGCCCCCATACAAATTTTAAATTGAAACAGCCGTAACTTCGGCAATCTTCTGTCTAGGATAACCATAATTGACACTTAGATTAATATCGTAGTCGGAAATAATCTGGCAGAAAATTAGTCTGCCACGCCCACTCCTTCATGGGTCTCCCATACAAAGTCGAGGGAATTAAACTAAAACTTTTAATCTCCATAATTTACAAACCATTTAGCCTAGGACAACGAGATTTAAGGTATGGATTAGTATTGTACGAGTAACTGGGCTTATAGGAAATGGGCGCGCCATGCCCACTGTTTATTGTAGCCCCCATACAAAATGACTGAAATTCTTTTAAATTGAAACAGCCGTAACTTCGGCAATCTTCTGTCTAGGATAACCATAATTGACACTTAGATTAATATCGTAATCGGAAATAATCTGGCAGAAAATCAGTGTGCCACGCCCACTCCCGCATGGGTCTCCCATACAAAGTTGAGGAAATTAAACAAAAATTTTAACCGACATAACTTACAAACTATTCAGCGTAGGACAACCAGATTGAAGGTGTGGATTAGTATTGTAAGAGCAAATATACCCACAAGAAATGGGCCAGCCACGTCCATTGTTTATAGTGGCTCCCATACAGGATGACTGAATTTCTTTTAAATTGAGATAGCTGCAGCTTCTGTAATCTTCTGTCTAGAACAATCATAATTAATACTTAGGTTAATATGGTATTAGGAAATAATTTGGCAAAAAAATCAACATGCCAGGCCCACTTCTTAATGGGACTACCATACAAAGTTGCGAAAATTTTAAAAAATTTAATCCGCTATAACTTACGAACTATTCAACGTAGGACAAATAAATTTAAGGTTAGGATTAATATTGGAAAATTAATTGGATTTACAAGAAAGAGGTAAGCTACGCCAACTTTTTATATAGCTCCCATACTAAGTCTCGGAATTATTTTCAAAACCTCCTTTAAATTATCCCTTTTAGAACTCTCATAACATACAAAGTACTTCGTCAAAGTCAACCATATTTCGGGTGTAAATTAGTAGTATATGCAAAAATTGTTTTTCAAAAAGTGGAAATAAAAGAAAAAGATGGATATTCGAGTAAACTTTTTATATATAAATCTACATATGCAGGGTATAATTTGGTCGGCCCCAGCTGACTGTAAGGAGATTTTTTTTTCTTAATTCTTTAGGGATCGATGATATATTTGATCCCTGAGAGTTGTGGGACAAAGCTCGATTCCGCCATTAAGTTTTCCTTTCTTAAACTTTTTCCAAATAACCTTAACTTTTATGTCCACCCCTTAAGGGGGCTTCTTTGCAAAATGGAACGGTATAAAATATGATGGGAGCTAATAAAAAATCGATACTCTGTTTGATCTGCTTTCATAAAATGCTTTATTGTTTCCTTGGCTAATGTATAACAACATAACTTTTTTCATTTTCCTTGATTCTCCATAAATCGTAACGACGACAACGGCTGGGCATACTTTGGCTAAAATTTTTTGAGTAGTCCATTGGAAAAGTTTGTTTGCTGCTGAACACCAAGTCTGAGTCAATAGATTCGATAACCAAAAGGACGATTCAACAATGTAAATAACTTTGTTCCATTCGGTGTGTAAATTTTCATTTGCCCAATGCTTGCGTTTTTCGATATGAATATCTGTCAACATAGGTTTTTGCATCGTGGAACGATACCTTAACAGATGTTGCAATAATTGTCTTCGTATTGTTGACTATATGCATTGAAGTATCTGGATTTTTTTCGAAGAAATAAACAATCTGCTGATCTGGCCACGATGTGACAAACGGAGAAAACTCTGCTTCAAAACGTTTCTCGAAATACTCAGGATTTGTGTTTTCACTTCACAAATCATAAACAAAGACTGACAGTGCTGTCAAAATCAGTTTGTGCATTCGTCAAGGGTTGCATCTGGTTGGACCACGATGGAGATTTGACATATCTTAAAATGCAGTATTAACGCAGTATTATTTTACTTGGGAAAAAATGCTAGAAATTATATAAATTGTTTGGTTTTCGAGTCAAGTCATTTAAAAAGTATATCCACCTTAATGACTATATACCAACTGGAATTATATCTGTTACCTATTCTTTTACTTGTATTCATATAAAATGTTAATTATAATCGATATTTGTTTTTTCATTTATTATATTGTATATGGGCACTTGTACTTGTATGCATATGTGCATAAGAATACTCATAGATTGCATATATTTTTGGAATTGTATCATCAACTTCTATTTCAAATAACTATGAGCAGGCAAGTATATATATACAGAAATATTATTCAAATTTGAAACGAACGTATTTAAGTTAAACTTTGAGGAAAAGTTTCCCCATAAGTTTGTGTACCATCGTTTGTAGGAGCTGCCACTTATGAATAGACAAATATGTAGGATATTGACATATATGCAAATAGATTTATTTATATACAATATTTGAAATTGTTAATTACCATCAACAATTTGGATTTTGTTTCATAAAAACCAGTAGATATTTATATGACCATATTTTATAAGTATATATGTCATTATGCACTTGGTGCTTATATTTATTTTAAACATTTTAATTAAGAGCACCTAAGTGTATTTATTATATGTATATATATATTCATATATATATATATATATATATATATATATATATATATGTATATATATATATATATATATATATATTATATATATTATATATATATATATATATATATATATATATATATATATATATATATATATATATATATATATATATATATATATATATATGGGTGCCGTAGCTCAGTGGTTAGTGTGTTCGCCTTCTGATGTGTAGGTCGTGGTTCAATACCCGGCTGATGCATAACAAATTTTATATCGAAAAGATTTTTCTTTCGAACGGTACTTGCCATGAAAAAGCTTCTAAAAAGAACTCTGTGAAAAAGCTCAGAAAAAGTGATGTCACAAGTGTTCTACCGTTCGGAACCGGCTAAAATAAGTAGGTCCATTCTAATACTGTCCAAAATTTAAGACGCACAACAGTAATAGAAGAGAAGCTCGGCCAATAAGCCCTTTGGGGCTTTAAGTGCCACATATTTATTTTTATATATATATATATATATATATATATATATATATATATATATATATATATATATATATATATATATATATATATATATATATATATATATATATATATATATATATATATATATATATATATATATATATATATATATATATATATATATATATATATATATATATATATATACCAAGAGATACGAGTAAGTCGTACAAATACACTTGTATAAATAAACCAACATTTAGGTACTTCTAAAGGTATATTGTATATAAATATATTGTACCTTATATATGTATATGAAAAAATTTTGAAATTAAAATAAATATTATCTTTCCAAAATAAATGCAAATATGCGGTATGGGAGTCAACTACATGCAGATACATATATAGCATATCCATATATTAATTGAAGCAGTAGGTAAAATTAAACAACAAAAATACAGTAAGATGACTCAGATTTTTTTAGACGTTTTGAATCCAACATTATTTTATATTGTACCATAATATTGGACTTTATAAAATATACCAAACTTAACGTTTTGCTAGTAGAAACATGGAAACGTTAATATACATTTATCATATCTACAAGTCGCAACATATGTTTATAGTTGTATATGAGTACCTGCATATATGTATATTTTCAAAAGAAAAATTTACATAGGAACCAACTTTGACACATTCGTCTATTTGAATTCCACAACAACCACTCATTTTACGTTATACAAAGCTGCTCACTGACTTAATCATACATTTAGTATATTTGTACGTGTCTGTATGTACATATAACCATGTACGTAATTAGAATATACATATGCAAGCATATATTTAAGCTTTTATCTATTTTACTTATTTGCAGTAGTACTCTCAGTTTAATCCCTATTTCAGTGATTTATAAAAAACACTATTTCATATTTCATTTTCAAAAGCAAATTTGTAATATCATAGTTGAAGAATTGCCATTTATGTAGTGTGGTATTGTAAAAATATCACTAGGAGTTTGATACTTTTATCCAAAATTACCTCGATTTTGACGAGGTAATTTCGATGACTTTTCGACACATACCAGTCAATAAGTCGGCAATAACTTGACGAATATTTGTTCTCAAAGCGTCAACAATTTGAGGAGTGTCTACATAAACACGCTCATCTGCTTAATCCCACAAAAGGTAATACTGTTCACCAATCACCGAAACGTGCGGTTATGCGTCGTGGAAATTTCTGCCGCAATAATGTCGAAATTGATTGTGTTCTGTGAAATGTCGCATCATGTTGGAATAGTACACACCCATATTTTAGATTTGAGACACAAAAAAATCTGTATTCTGATGAGAATTTATTATCGAAAAAGTGCGGCCCAATAACACCTTCAGACAAATTGCATAGCCATACATCCACTTTTGAGTATGAAATTGTCTTTCAACAATCACTTGAGGATTCTCATAGTTTCAGATGTGACAATTAAGTTTGCTTACAAATCCGCAATCCGATAAATTAGCCTGAATTACTGAAAAAAATGTTGTTTGAAAAATCAGCATTTAATCGATGCTGTTTAAGCACCCAAGTAGCGAATACTCTATGCACTCCGTTGTCAAATGACTTTAATTCTGCTGTGAGGTCTAGCTTATAATGGTCAAGAAAAAGTCCGAATCCAATCAGAATTGATAAATTTTGATATTCTTCAACATTTCACTAACATCAGCAATATTTGCATATAAGCGTGCATTTCGATGATGGATAGCTCTTAAGACATATGTTACAGAAGCATGACCATCTCGTAATGCGCGATATGCTCCTCATCATAGTATTACTACTTTTATAGTACGTTTTCACAATTTTACGATCGTTCCGTTTGAATAAAATAGAGATGTCAAAAAGGCACTCGAAATAGGTAACCCTGTATATATGCTATAATAATTTTAGTCAGCATGTACAGTACTTTACTCATTCACATATTTATATGTTTCTGCATGGATTCGCTAAGCCTCTTTTTTCACAGAAACACACACACACACATTTCATTCCATTTTATTTCAACATATATTTCTAAATATATATAAATGCAATATATATGAATATATATGTATATGTATGCATGTATATATATAGTTTATATGTAGTATATAGTGACAGTACTTACCTGACAACTGCATCAGACTGACTTATAAATTTGTATCTTATGCTAAATTCAAAAGGTTTCTCGTCCTGAATGTTTCGCGGTGCATGGAAAACCTGTAAAAAAATGAGATGCTTAGGTGGTAGTAAGTATTTATATGAGCATATGGATGTGTAATACGTAGTGTATGTTTAGTATATAGTAATAGTAGTAATAGTATGTAGCAGTAGTAAATATGATATATTTAGTAGTAGCAATAGTTGTTGTATAAATAGAATACACATATATGGGCATTTCTGCAGGAAAGTCCACCAAGACCAAAAACCAAAAAGTTTTTAACTAAACGATTTTTCCTAACATTATTTTTAAAAAATGTCTAAATTTTTATAATATAACGTAGCTTATCTAAGGAGTTATTTGTTATTATTAAGGAGTTATTAGCCTGAAAACTGAAAATATTTGTTTCTTGCACCTAGCTTCTTTTAATGATATTAGGCGTGATTAACGCCAAAATCTGATTTTCCTTTCATTGCTATTCTAATGTCGCCTTCTTATACCTAAATCGAATCGTTGTAAGCATGTGTCTGCCAATTTCAATTTTAAATAAATTTAATGGTCCCTACTTAGAACAAAAGTTACTTTGCATAATTATATCGCGTTCATCATCGTAAGTGTATCTTTTTTTCAAAAACAATTGTTTTTCATTATTTCAATATTCATTTCCTTCATATATGCATATATTTATGAAGATGGGCAAAACACTGTTCAAATATAACAGACAAATGGAAGGATATGCCAAATATTCATCCGAACATCCGAAAGTATTTAGAAATAAAAGTAACTCATACGCCATAATCATTGAAAATAATATTTGATAATTTTCTTACTTGTATTTTGATTATTATTTTTTTAATATTAATACTATTCATGTCATAAACACGACGTTTTTGGTAGTTAAATTTATTTTGAGTTGATAAATGTCGCGTGCTACATTATACTGGTAAGGTGAAAAAAAATTATAAATAAACGAATACATACATAACATACATTAACATGAAAACTATCAATAGAAAGCTACATTATTCTACTTCAGTCAAAAATTAATATCTTTATAACATTATGTTGCATTTCGCAGATTTCTGCATTTTTCTAGATGCAATCGGAAACTAGTTCCGTTTTTTTGTCGAGTGCTATACTCGTATCCCATGTTTATTGTTAATATATTGGAAACATCACATTGACAGAACTTAATTTTTTCACTAAATATAACGCGTGCTTGACTTTGGAAGTGGCCATATACAACTATATGTATTGCATGCACCATGTAGAATCAAAATTTTGTGAGAATGAATGGAAGTAGACAGATGGAATATATAGGAAGGGTTAAAGCTTTGAATTTAATGATTCAAATGAGGTAAAATATAAATATGCAAAGGTATATATGTGTGCTTGTGTTGAAATATACACAAATTCTTGCTGTGAATGACGACACCGACCAACTTTTTAAATGTGTTTTTTTTTTCTTTTCGTTTGTTTTTAACTAAACTCAAATCAGGCATATTGTTGGTTTTATTTCTTCTAGTCTATTTTGTTAAGTCCATACATACTTCTTTGAATAATCACTATTATATTGTATACATATATATAGTATGTATAGTATATAATATATGTTTATTTCTAAACACTTGTTCCATAATGATGTAAACGAATCAAGTATTCTGGGTATCGGATTCTTTTTCAGTAATATTTCTTCACTAGATCGAGTTGTTTATTTAATTTCTTGTTAGAATTAAGCCCTCACTATATGGAACATATATATTGTAAATGAAATTGTTTACATTGTGATTTTAAATTGTTTGATTTTGTTTCTTTCTCTCATTACAGAATCTACTAAGTACGTGTGAGTTCATTTCCTCATATGCATACATATAAAAATTGGATGGCAATTGGTTCAAAGTGGTGCATTATATGTTGTACATATAGCATAGAGCATTACTGATAGTTGCATTTCATATATAGGACCCACCAAATAGTTAAATAGAATATACCGTCAATATATTTCCATAATTTGGGGGATTTTTTTTGTTATCTCAATACGACAACAAGTGCATATCAACATATCAACCGTATTACGGTTAATATGGTTTGCACGGCATGCTCTGATTAATCAAATGTATTGAAGAGCTTGTTTACACACATATATGCACATCAATATCTACGTAGATATTGTCGTAGCTCAGTGGTTAGTGTGTTCGCCTTCTGATCTGTAGGTCGTGGTTCATTCCCCGGCTGATGCATAACAAATTTAATATCGATAAGATTTTTCTTTCGAATGGTATCCACCTGTCGGCAAGCAATTGGCAATTCTTCCGACAGTAACAACTTGCCATGAAAAAGCTTCTTAAAGAATTCTGTGACAAAGCTCAGAAAAAGTGATGTCACAAGTGTTCTGCCGTTCGGAACCGGCTAAAATAATTAGGTCCCTTCTAATACTGTCCAAATTTAAGACGCACAACAGTAATGGAAGAGAAGCTCGACCAATAAGCCCTTTGGGCTTTAAGTGCCACATATTTATTTTTATTTTATATCTACGTAGAGCAGTTTATACAGTTGTGTGTTTGTGTAACTTTGACCCAATTTAGAACACGTTGCTGACAATGGGCGGAACTGAGGTATGGTGCAATAATATGGAAAATAGATTCACTTCTTATATACATTTTGAACAGCTGTATGTCTAATTCCTTTAGTTTTCAGAATATTAAGACACCATCATGGCGAATAAGTATCCAATTTGGAGAACGTTTAGTGTTTCCTTTTTCCAAAATAATAAAATTCCGCTCACTGAGTAAAAAGGAAATATATGGGGGGCCATCTGTTGGTTCTTTTTTTATTCACTCAAAAATCTGTATTGATGATGAAATATGGTCCCATGCCATTTATGTATGAAGAATAATATCGAGTTCACACCAAAAGCAGATCAATGATCTCAATTTCAGGTCGAATGTTGTTTTTAAGTTCTTGAATTATTTATAGATTATTGGCGTACACTTTACTTTAATCCAAAGGTGTTAGACCGCAGCTTCTCGGTGGGCATGCAACTTCGGAATTTCTTTAATATATGCGATAATCAAATTTGGTTACCAATAAGCGAAGTGTTTCACGACTGGTGTGGCATATGACTCCGTCTTGTTGGAATCATATGTCAATAGCATACAATTAATTTAAATTTGGCCATAAAAACCTGGTGCTTAAAGCTTCTTCTCTGGCATTTTCTAAAAGAACTTACACTGGTCAATGCATCACGAGTATGAACTTGGCGAACATGTTAATATGGTCTAGGACCTTCCATTAAACCAGTTTCTTCAAAACTAGCAAAAACTTTGCAAATTGCACTCTCAATAGGACGATTATGACGATAAAAACTTTCACATAATTTGAGAAATATATTTTTTTTAACGACAGTATTCGTAATAAATTTGGACGATTAAAAATCTTTGTTGCGTTGTTAACGAGTCCATGACTATTAATGGCATATCATTGACTTTTCATATGTTCAACAACATCAGCATAGGACAATATTTAGTACTTAAAATCATTGATTGAAAAAAGTACCAACAGATGGTCCACCCAGTATTTTAATATGAAAAATAAATTCACATACATCTGAATTATCTATTTGTAATTTGCTTTTCTAGAATGTCATTAGTTTTGAATATAGACCTTCAAGACGTAGGAGTATGAGGACGGAATCTTAGGACAAGGAAAATGCTTCCGCATAAAATAAGGCAATTTTTTTAACCAATAGCAATTTTAAAGGATTTAGCAATGCTCATTATTATATTCCTTCATTTGACTGTTTAAAATTTGAAGACCAATTTCTTTAAAACTACAATGGCTTCAGAATAAAAACATTATAGATTCAGCAGCTAAAAATCCATATTCAAAATCGGATGATTTGATGGAGACCGCCAGCCATGTCAGTCATTTGAATGATATCGTGTTTCATTCTTAAATATGCTTACACAAACAACTAAGATTTGCGTTATGTCATCTTTTATTAAAGAAAAAATTAAGATTAAGCGTAAACTTAGAAAGCAGTGGTAAACTACTGGATCACCATAGGACAAGAAAAAATTAAACCTGATAACCAAAGAATTAAAACAAATTTGAAAGATACATCTTAAACCTTAACTCAACAAGCACTACCAACTATTCGTTGTGGAAAGCTACAAAAAAAATTCATAATTCTATTACACATCAGCCATCACTCAGAAATAAAAATATTAATTGGGCAAGAACTCAAAACGAGAAGGCGAATGTTCTACCTGCACACTTTAAAAACACATTTAAAAATAAGCTGAACAATCAAAACATCATTTTGCCTAACATATTTAATGACTCAAATCTCCAAATAAAGAAAACCACAACAAAAGAAGTTCAACTTACCATCAAAGAGAATATAAACTCAAGAAATTAACAATCGATACAGACAACTCTATTGGCTTTTAGGAAGACAGTCTAAACTATCAGTATCTAACAATCTTTTATATATAAAGCACTAATGATCCCCATATGGAAATATTGCATTGAAATATGGGTCACTGCCAGCAAAAGCAATGTGAAAATAATCCAACGTATACAATTCAAAATCGTATGAACCATTGTCAATGCAGAGTGGTACGCCACAAATGAAGACATACACCGAACATCAACACCATCGAAAGAGTTCATACAAGAATGCAGTCTCAAGCATATGTAGGGTCTTCTAGCATACACAAATATGAAGATGAGAGAGATTCCAGCTATTCAAATCTTACGTCCGAGAAGATTAAAACGTCGTACGCCAACACCATTAATAAATATATAAAATCATGTAAATTGGGAATGTAAATGTAGCTTTAGATAATGATTTAATATTACTTAAGTTCCAATATGTTATAAAAATTACTTAGTGTCAGTACACAGGTGTAATATAAATGGGAAATAAAAAAAAATGCTTAAATAGAAAAGTCAAATCTTTCTAATAAACTCATGACTTTGAAAAAATATTCATTTAATTATTCGTAAATATCATAGCATCGAAATCAAAGTTAGAAGAAGCAGGAGGAAAATCGAAAAGTCGAATCGACCCGAATTCTTTCGCCGTAATATTTTTCCCAAATAGATTTACTCTCTATTTGTACATCATAAGGGGATGCCGTAGAAAATTGTTTCATAAATTCACCCAATTCCCCAGTTACCACCCTTGTCACAAATCTTTCCCGAAAACACTTACTACCTATCTGTACTCCATAAAGGGTATATTGACCAAAATCACCAGAGCTGTCACGAGTTGCCGCTAGGGTTGGTGGAAGATCGTGGACGATCGTGTGGCCCATATACGCTTCGGACATATATTTGAGGTTATTTTCCCGGAACGAGATCAACGGTTAAGTCCAGAGACTCTACTATGGGGAATGACTCACATTTTCTAAACTGACGGTTCTAAAACCTCCTACGGTACTGTTAGCCGGTTGGTACTTGGATGAAAATACCAAGTACTCGTTCTCCAACGGAAGTATGGCAACTGTATTTCTAAGAGAAGTATATGCCATTCTAAAAGTGGTCTACTGGATTATTGAGAGGAGATGGCATGGAAAGCGAATTGGCATTTGCATTGACAGTCAGGCTGCACTCAAAGCTATTGCTTCGAAGATGATCAGTGAATGTAAGATGAGGCTGAATAGTGTTGCAAAGCGCAACATGCTTCGTCTTATTTGGGTTTCGGGATACTGCGGTGCCGAAGGGAACGAATTGGTAAATGGTTTGGCCAATGGTGACTCTGCTGGTACGCCCATGGGCCCCGAACCTATATTTGGCGTGAACTCTGAGTGGATCCAACGATGGATCAAAGATTCTGTGGGCATGATCCACAAGACTCGATGGTCCACCATAGAGCTATGTAGGGCTGCCAAAGGGCAAAGGCTTTGTGAACGAACCTGGCAGCAGACGAGCGAACTTTCTCCTACGATTAAGGAGGAAGAACCTCAGGATGCTGATTGGGGTCATCGCAGGGCATGGTCACAACATGGACATGGTCACAACAGAGCACTTCATCCGTCACTGTCCAACCTTTGCACGAACAAGTTAAGGATTGTTAGGAGGAGATGCTTTGAGCTGAACACAGTTCAGTGTCTCCCTCTTTCAGATCTTCTTAGATTCGTTAAGAGTGCTAGGAAGTTTGAGGTAGAGTAATATTCTCTACTCCACCGCTTCTTTCTATTCTTCTTTTTCTCTCTCCTGCCCTTCTATTTTCTTTTCCGTTTCTGGGTTTGTTTATCTAAGTGAGTGCCCCGGTTGTTGTCCTGCCCACCTCTTCACTTCACTTCACTTCACTAAAGTAAGAAGTCTATTCGCATTACTTTTTCTTCCCAAGCAATTTATTGTCACATTTAATATATATTTACGACTTAAATGATCTGCCGTACAAAGTGGAAGTAAGAAACAAATAAAAATAATCTCATTATAATTTAAATTTATAAAATCAAAATTTTTGAAATAGCTCAAATCTTTCGTTATAAATTTTTAAATTAGTCCAAAATTTCGGTCCAATTTAATTCGTTTTGTTCATTCGAATATTGATCAAGTTCTCTTATTTTTAATTCCTCATTAGAGTACATCCATTAGCGCATTAAGAGGCACATCAGCTCATTAATAGCAGAATGAATTTATATGCATCATTAATAAAATTTATAATTTTATATTCTGTATTTATAATTCAAATACACATATATTTAATTCATCATATCGTACATTTCCATGAATTGCATTCAATTTCACCTATTAACCATATGATGATGTCCGTTTGAACTCTACGTTTCTCTACTTTGATTTCTTTTTAATGATGTGCAAGCTTAATAAAAGAAATGCAACAACCCTTTAATCGTTGCTCTAATGACCCCAGTGAACATTTAAATACACATTCATATTAAAAAAAAGGCGTTTTTTTATAAAATACAAGTATTGTATGTACTAGGTACTCTCCAAAAGAAGCTTGTACATACGTATGAGTAAATGTAAGTACTATTTATGTATTATAACACATGCGTGTGTGTGTGTGTGAGTGTATCTGTGTGCAAGTAATACTTTAGTTCCATTTTGTCATACAACAGTCTTAAGCTTTTCAACGTTTGTTAACCTTTACAAACGAAAATAACATTCGTAACATTCATCAACATGGCATATTGCATACCAGTACATACTTGTATTTGCATATGCTCACATACAGTTCATTTGCACTTGCTTTCATACATATGTACTATAAATGTATGTGAGTAATATGTATGAAGTTGAACTAATAGTAAAATGCTGACAGTTCACACGTGTTCAAACACACACGCACATGAATATTCAAAGCGCGGTAAAAGACATGGGCGGGCTGATGGAGCTGATGACTAGAGTTCTTGTATGATGCGGTAATATTTTCTATGAATGAATGAATAAATGAATGCTTTGAATACCGTTAAAAGCACAAATGCCATCCAGTAAGTACGTAAGTAAGTAAGTACTCGGATGTTGCTATGCATGACTAAGCAATTGTGTGGTGTCGGCACTAATAATGTCATATCGGTGTGTACGACAACGACAGTTTCGCGACAAATGCTAACCTATGTAGAGAGCATACTTTTGTAAATGTACATTTGTGGTCAATAAATTTTGTAAACCTACCATATTGTTGATGTCAGTTGTACTGTGTGAATGATATAACAATGCCAAAGGCGATAGATTTACATACACATTGAGGTAGGTCAATTTTTTAACAATTTAGCCCTTAAATAATATAAAATTTAATTAAAATCAAGCATTTTTTCCCAAGGATGCAAAATATCGCTGTCTTGCTTTCATTATAAAATTGAGAGTTTCATAAAATGCGCTTCCAAAGCTCTCAGGCTTATACTAAAGACGGAAAATATAAGACCGGTGCTCACTTAGTTTTACTCTAAAAAATTTTTCCTGAACTTACTTATTAACTATATTCATCCTAAAGAGATGAAATCTAAGGCCGACCGACATTAATTTTTTCTTCTTAAGGCTTCTGTCGAACATATTTTCTCTCTATCTCTAAGCCTTAGGAAGGCTCCCATACAAAATTTACGCTTTTACAGTGGTTCTAAAAACAAACAAATCAGGCAGTTACAAAATTTCAATTTTTTTTTTCTTCAAAAAGAAATGCTTGAAATTGTCAAATTTTAATATTTCTCGCTGGGTCAGATTGTAAAATTTTTGCTGAATACAATTTCACTCAGGTGTTGGATGCCGTGGCTAGTTCGTTGGCCTTCTGATCTGTAGGTTGTGAGTTCAATCCCCGCTTGAAGCACAACTTTAATATCGAAAAGATTTTTCTTTCGTACAGTACCCACCTGTTGGCAATCAATTGGCAATTATTCAGTAGTCAGTAACAATTGGCCACGATGAAGCTTCTAAATGCTCTCTGTAGCAAAGCTCTGAAAAAATAATATCACAAGGGTTCTGCCGTTCGGAACCGGCTAATATAAATAGGTGCCTTCTAATACTGTCCAGAATTTAGCACGCCCAATAGTACTGGAAGACAAGCTCGGCTAAAGAGCTGTTCGGGGCCTATAAGGCCCATATATTTATAAATTCTTTTTTTTTCAGAATTTCTCCCATCCTAATATACATAAATACATGTTCATGCGCATGTTATACTTATTCTAAGTTAAAGGTAATACTGTAGTACTAGTAACGATAATGGTGACTGGAGTGTTACATGTACAAAAGAAATTATAATTTCATTTAGATGGTGATATCATTGTTTTTAATCACGTTGGATCATTCGTTGAATTACTTGCAACATGCTCGATGCACTGTATATATGTTGTTTTGCGATATGCTGACGAATATTGCTTTAAATAACATTTATCTTTTTCAATAATTACTAATAATTATCTCAGCTCAGTACTCAGTACTCCAAGGACTACTAGCGTTCGACAACAAATCCTCATAAAACTATGTATTATCAAAGTTCTATATATTTATAATTGTTTTCTTTTTATTATTATTAAAATATTATTTAATTATTTAAAATAGACACCTATGGATAAAGGTAAAGCAACATGTATACATGTATCATCATGATATGTTCAACGACTCATATGACTCCTTCTAATTGCAATATAAATTATGAAAGTAAAATGCGAAAAGTAATGAAAAATAAAAAATTTGCTATGTACGAGTATACGATGAAATAGAAACCAAAGGTGCAATGCCCTTTTCACACTGTTTCTCGCTTTCTCTTGTCTAACACCAACTGTAATTCCATGTGGGACTATACTATGCTACGTGTATGCATATACTCGTATGTGACAGCGTTTGTTTATTGAAATGAAATACAATAAATTCCTAAACAATAAAGTTGCCGGTATGTATTTAGATGTACTCGTATGTGTGTCGGAAATGTATATACAAATGTACATATGTATGAAAATGTGTAGGAATATTGTATGAGGTGCTGGATTTTGCTCGTGCGAATGATTTTTAAAATCCCCGGGGAGAAAGTTACAACTCCTGACAAGTGATCATTTTTTCTTTTCACTTGTCATTTCACTTGTTTGTCATTAGTCTTACGAAATATAGTAATAGTTTAGACTGAAGTCTAAAGAAGCAGAATGCAAAATATATCTCTACGGTCTATATCACTAAGGAATTCATAGTTCTTAGCGTCCAGCAGCAAATCTATGAACTAAAAATATTTAAAAACTGTTTTGTCCTGTTAGATTCAGTTCATTTGAAATAGAAAATGAACATTTTGTTTGTGCATATAATGCCAACTTGGTGAGTAGAAAGAAATGCGCATTAGAAACAATAATTGAGCAGCCAAATTATCATTAACCGATAACAACTTTATTCCACATCTAATACGTATGTAGCTAAACGATTGCAAATTCTAGAATATAATATTTACAATAACAACTTCAACATTGTTAATCTTAAAGTAAGAGAGAAATTGAAATTACTACTTCTATGCTGAAATATTCATATATACATAATTTATGCCTTATCAATTAATTGCAATGCGTTTAATAAGTAAATGGGAAATTAGCACCCGAATTAAATTCTCTACGGTTATTTTAGGCTCGCCATAATAAAGCATAATAAATTTATCATTATTTTCAAGAACAGGTAGAAGGATATGAAAAGCCTTCTCCTGCCATTTGATGGTGAAGGCGTATACAAATTCAATTCAATTTTAATTACAGATGATTAACAACTGTCCTAATTATCATAATGTTAATTTAAGTACTTCACATTGCTGCTCATAAGCCAAACACATAATCTGCTACAATACATTATTGGAGAATGTACACTTACACATATTTCAGACTAAACATTAGAATGGATAGATAAAACAATATATACAAGGTATGACATTACAATGACAATGTATTAAGACTGCCTCTAGAAAACACAATTCGAAATATTCTCCTTCTGATTCAATACACTTGTTACATCGATTTAATAGTGATTCAAACGCGTGTTCCAGCTCATTTTTCGGAATTGCCTCCAGTGCCCTCGTCGAAGCCCGTTGTATGGTCTGAATGTCATCAAAAAAGTATCCTTTCAACTTCAATTTCAGTTTTGGGAACAAAAAGAAGTCGCACGGTGCACGTGTAAATATTCCGCACGGCCAGGATCTTCTAACATAGTTCCGAAATGTATATAATTTACACCTACATAAACTGTTGCAATCGAAGCGCACTCTGTCTAATAAATGTTGTTCCTGAATCATTAGACTTGTACCTAGACTATGAACTATTGATGGTGTTGGTGATACCAAATATAGAGCCGAAAAGACATGAAAGGAGAACCACTGTCAACAATCGACTCCACTCGAAAAAATGAATGAAAAACTTGTCGCTCAGTTTTAATTGTGGAGTCAGATTACTGCGAACCATTTTCTAGCAAGCTCTGCTTAAAACCATTTGTAATTGTTAGAAAACATTAATTTTGGAAGGTTTAATAGGGAAAAAATCATTCCCGCGCGTTAAACTACTTTTTGAATATTTTTCTTAACACACACACTTAGCACAATGGCTTTACAAAAAGAGAGAGGGGGTTTCCAAAAAAATCGTATTTCTACTTTCAACTCGACAAATTTTAAACCCCAATCGGCCATCATTTTTAAAAACTCAACTTTAACTGTTTTATGTTGGTCTCCAGATGAACACAACCGTGTTTTACATCTTCCGTTTATAGATTTATAAATAATTTCTTACAGGCAATTGATATGCAATGGCAAACTTCAAAATTTTTACTAGAGGCTTTAAAGAGTCTTATTCCAGCTTCTCTAGCATTCTTATGCGTCCTAAATTGGGGTAATATTGCAAAAAGACTTATTTCTTCAAAAAGATGTTTAGCTATATAGCAAGCAATATTCTGTAATTTGGAACTTGTAGCAGCTTCTTTTCAATATTCACAAAATTAAACACCAACTAACTAACAGTGGAGGATAAGACTATAAGTGGTAAGGAGAAAGAACCACCTCATTTGAAATTCATGGAAAAAAATATGAAACTGCGTAACTTCGATAATGTCGCTATGAAGACCGACAAATGTATGGCCGTCAATATTACCTCTACTTTCTAAAGTATTCGAAAAGCTACTTGTCATGAATATAACTCCATTTATTAATCTCAACCAACTGATTCCTCAACATCAGTTTGGATTTAGAAAACAGCACGGCACAATAGAACAAGTCCACCGCATTGTAACTCTGATAAGGAACACTTTTGAAGAAAAAAAGTATTGCTCAGCTGTCTTTCTTGATATCACTCAAGCTTTCGATAAAGTATGGCATGATGGCCTTATTTACAAACTCAAACTATTACTGCCTGCAAATATCAACTCATTGCTCAGTAGCTACCTCACGAAAAGACAATTTCTCGTACATCACAAGGATTACACAACAAATCCATTGGATATTCACGCTGGAGTTCCTCAAGGAAGCGTTTTGGGCCCCTTACTGTATCTCTTATACACTTCAGATATGCCCAACAATAACTATACATTCATATCGACCTTTGCTGATGATACGGCAATATTGTGCTCTCACTCTAACCCCATAGAAGCTACTAAACTCCTGCAGACTCATGTCGATTCTCTCGAAATCTGGCTAGCAAAATGGCGTATAAAAGTCAATGAATCAAAGAGCGTACATGTAACCTTCACGCTAAGGCTAGATACATGTCCCCCACTTAAAATTAATGGCCAATCAGTTCCACAATGTTCCTCAACAAAGTACTTGGGTATTCACCTCGACAGAAGGCTGACATGGAAAAATCACATAGAGGCAAAGAAAACTCAGATCAAGCTTAAAATTAATCAGTTATGGTGGCTGTTACACAAAAGATCAAAGTTGAATCTCGAATACAAAGTGCTATTATATTTATAAAGCAATCCTGAAGCCAATCTGGACTTATGGTATTCAGTTTTGGGGCACCGCATCTCCCTCTAATATCGAAAAATTGCAGCGAATACAATCCAAGTGTCTGCGAATTATTGTAAACGCGCCTTGGTATATGAGGAACGTTAACATCCATCGAGATTTAAATGTACCCACAATTTCTGAGGAAGTTGCAATGTCCTGCAGAAGCTACATTCAAATCCCCTTGCTAGGCAATTGTTGCTGAGCACGGGGCATCGTCGATTAAAAAGAAAAGACACACTGAATATGCTGTGAAATTGCTATACCTTGTGACTCAACAAATTGTGATGGAACGTTGGGAATATCACATAATTTTAGTTAGTTTGTATGATTTGATCACTTATTGTTAGTTTCTAAGTAATTTTAGCTTTTATTTTATCGAGATGTCAGTGGCTAGAATATAAAATATATTTTTTGAACTTCTAAAATTTACTGTATACATATGGACCACAAATGTACACACACGCCCACATCTATTTTATGTACTATATTTGTATGAGGAAATAATTCATTGCAATTTTGTTTTCGTTTTTGGTCAGACTTACATTATAAAATGAGAGCAGCAAAAACAATCAGCTTATGATAATACGAATAATGGCAATTTTGAATGTGCGTTATCATATGTCTGGGTCAATTCATAATTAATCAAAATATCCATGCTAGAGTAGCATTCTCCAATAATAACATGACAAGGTGCATAACATTGTTCATAGCAAATCAGTATGAATTGCGCATGTAGTTGATAAGTACAAGGACAATGATGATGTACTTCTCCATAGTAGTATACATTTGTTTAATGTTGCGTAATATAATTCTCTCTGTGCAATTGTATATTACACACATATTGTATTGTAATTTGTAAGTAATTGTTGGTCACTGTGTGAGTATATTTGTATATGAGTGTGTCAAGCACATTGTATTAAAAAATATTACATATATATACTTTTACAATCAACTATGCATGAGCATGCAAAAATAAAAAAAAAAAACGCGTATATTCATAATGAGATGATTTCATATACGAATACCATTGCCTACAATACACACTACTTGTTTGTGTTTTAATGCGTTTACATGTATATGTTAAGTATGTATGCGTAAATTCATACTATACTTATTGGTATAGGGCTTACTTACCTTAACTGAAGCTGTCACCGTTGATGTTTCACTAAAGTACAATTGTGGTCCTGTGGCTTTCCCACACCATGAACCGCCTGTGAATGGACGACCCAATTCGCTGAGCTGAAAGTAAATACCAACGAAATGTACTTCATATGTATCTTTAATAATTTGTATACATATGTATATGTGAGCATATATGGAGTGTTTCAAGAAGATATATTCCTGAATCACAGTTAAGCTTGCAAGTTCTAGAAGGAAACCTAATATTTACAATAACGACTCCAGTAACAGCAACCTTTTGGTTGCTATATCGTTAATTTAACGATATATTTTTATAAAACAAAATACTGAAGAAAGGGTGACATCATCATTCTTTATACGTACGAACAGAGTGTTTATAATCCACTTAACTTTATTTAAACATTTCTTAGAAATGGTCAACCACAAATGATATAAACGGACAAATTAAAAATTCAAAAAAAAAAAATCCAAACCACATTTTATATGTTGCATGATATAGCCAACTGTAGCTCCAATATCAAATTTTATTACTAGAGCGCATATCGTTCTCGATTGGATATATGGTGAGAAGAAGGACTCGTGCTTTTTATCATAGATGTAGGTAATAAGTAAATATGTTAGGACTAGTATTTCATATATTTCAGAAAAAGAAACATTTTCAAACGCTTTCCATATTTTGTCACGTCCGTATTATTCTATATTGGCTAATATTTTGAAACCAAAGACTCGAATGTCCTCAATTTTTCGCTTTAATGGGACCGTTATGGAACAAGCAAAACATATACGAGTATCATATTTTCTTACTTGTATTTGTTTTTCTTCATATATATTTATTACGTACGAATGTCGCGTTCGTTGCGCATAAAATGTGTACATTTTACTGAATATGGAAAATTCAAATGAAATATATAAGCCCATTACAACCGAACAATCAAAACTGACAAAACTACTTAATATAAGTCAGGAAAAATTATAAAGTGATCTCTTCATTCACAGAAAGTGAAAACTCTGTGGCATGTTTTTCGACACAGTGGTATCGAATAATTGACATGTGTCTTATGGAGACACGCTGATCAACATCTTCTTGTGCCCCAAAAATAATGCTATTACAATGAATTTCTGTTTTCCCCGAACGTATGGCACTAATGTGTTACGTAAATCGCATTATTTCACTATGCATTACTTTTCAAAATGCAGTTGTTATCTATATTATGTTTTATTTTGGGACTATGTTAAAGATACCCAATTACGCCAATAATTTTCAAATATGTGAAATTTGCAAAGAAGATAATGTAACTATCAGTTATGAGTTACGAGAGCTGAGCTATAATTTCTGAGACGCCCATTAAAAAAATTCATATTGCATAGTAAAATTATTTGTACATATACCATCGTTAACATAATGAAAATGCTTCCGGTTTTAATTGTCATCAACAATATTTAATAATTCAGTGAGTATATGTATGCATTGTACAATATGAATTCTGAAAATTATAAATATTTATTTGATGCATTGTGCGGGTAAAAAGCGCATAAAATACAATCAGAGCATTTGCATACATAATTTTTCATTACTTCACCAGGTTAAGTATTAAGCTATAGGCTTTCAGGTTTATAGCAATTGCAATGCAGACGACAAAAGGCGATTTATGCGAAAGTGGTCTCCGCACAATATACTGGAACAGTCAAATATATACTTATTGAATTTTAGTTTGCCAGTAATCAAACATCACCACAATACATAAGATGAAAACTGTGCCCATGATGGAATAATTAAAGGTGCTTTACGTAGGATTCTATACGTATATTAATTTTTTTTTAGTTTATAACATATATATTACTGTTCTTTCTTATATACATACATAACAATGTTGCCATGTATCACTGTGCGTGCATGCTTTTAATCACACTTACCATTTTCATGATCAAATTTCATAATATATATGTTAGAAACTAAAAAAAAAATTAATATACGTGAAGTATATTTTAATAAATAACTAAACACGATAATAGTTTTGATTACTTAAAAAAAAAACTAAACTTTTTTAGTTAAGTTTTTATTCATTTATAAAAGTCTAAGCTGGTAACCCTGTAAACATATAGAGCGATCAGCTGACACGTTTTTACGTAAAAAATCAAATTGCTGTTGATTCTCTCCGCTACGAGCAACGTCTACGTCACCGTCATACGTTGGTGAGTTTTCGTTAACACGGCATTCCCATAAGATAAGATAAGGTCGTGTCAGCTGACACGTTCTACGTTTTTACGTCGGTGGCTAGTTGCAGCATATGTCGTGTCTTCCTCGATTCAAGAATAGTATGAATAACTATAATTCAGATCATCTAATCTCTTTACTTACCATTAGAGACGAAGAGAGAATGGGAGTAACTGTCCAGTCAATTAAGAGAGCCCTTCGTGGTATGGATAATCATGATCATACAAGATCATTGGTTGGTGTAACAGAGTAAGAAGATATCTGTGCAATTGCAGAAAAGAGGATCAGTGTTGGTGAGGTGAGGAAGGTGAAGGTGTATATGGCGGGAAAAAAAAAAACAAAAACAAAATACAAATTTAAGTGGCGTGATCGATTCTTGCGGTATTCTTCCAATACGATCTGATGTTTGTGAACAATGATCATATATAAGAGCGGACAATTAAGAAATGGTGGTTAGTCGAGCAGATATTACATCGAAGTCAAAAATGAGTGGTCATGCAGTACGACCCAAAAGTTAGTGAAAAAAAAAATTAAATGTAAATTTTTCCTTCTTCTTCTCCTTCGATGTTTAATACATATCGTGATAATACACTAATGGATATAAGAATGATCAACCGGGAAGGAAAACTAAATTAATACTATTAAGTACAGTTCGCGAAAAAATAAAAGGCGACAGTGAAGACAACCGAGGGGGCAGATGCGTGTAATTCGTCGTTCAACTAATACTTGATACCTAAAACCTAATTAAAATGATTAAAAGGGATAACATGGTTTTTATGGGTAGTGGCAGAAATAATGCGGTTCAATAACCAATTCGGAAAAAAAAGGAACTAAGGGCTAAATACGAGTAATTGCCATGCCTAAAACATAATTGAAAGAACTAAAGTGAATAACAAAATTTATAAGTAGTGATAAAAGTAATGTGATTCGATAAATAATTCGAAATTATAAAGAACTAATGTAGAAGGTGAATGATTAAAGAGAGAAAAAAAAAACCCCAATGGAACAGAAAACTAAGAACACGAGAAGTATATATATATATATACATATATCAATGAAATACAAGATAAATAATATTCAAGAATTAAAAATTTTGAACAATTCTAAACAAAATGAGAGAAGAGGTGTAAGAAAATCAACGATTCGAGAATTTCAACACATCGATCTGGCAACAACAACAACATGGAGAAGGGTAGAGTAAGGTATGAAATTATGGAATTACGGGGTTACAATTAATTTTGCCTATATATGTATATGTAGAAGAAAAATAAATTGTAAGAGGGGAATCCGGATAGTTTTAAATTCCTTTTAGACTAAGTACTAACCACAGTGTATAGTTTTAAGAACATTCTGTAAAAAAAAGGGAGAAGAAGAAGATAAGACATGAATTAAATAAAGAAAAAAAAAAGTAATAGAATAATACAGATGTATATATATTGATTGTTAAAAAGATATATTGTAGTGATCTGCCTCTTATGTGCTTTGCAAATTCGAACCCCCCAACCGGCTGAGCCTAGCATCAATACAGCCAGCGTGCACACTTGGCAGAGCACATGAGACGTGATGCTTCGACTCACGAGCGCGAAATTAATTTAATATTCATTACACCCCATGCAGTTTAAATACAGATTATTTATGTTCAAGACAATACTTATGTTTTATTATACTATACATTATAATCACAGCCCGAAATACGGAAACTCTTGCGGCTCGCGGTAATGTAGAATCCGAAGAAATCGAATTGCTCAAACTTGATTCAGTGGAAGATCTGAGCAGCTCCTTACAAATATAGGTAATAGAGTAAATGAATATGCATTCTGTGGCGACATTCAAGAGCGCGACAATATTGAATGTCTACATGAGGATGCGCTGGAATACGTTGCTTGGTATATAATAAGAAAATTAGAATTAAGTACTTATTTGTCTAAAGCACCAAATTATACATGGGTTGATGAGGTTTCACAGGGTGCTTTGCAGAAATCATCATCATAATATATAAATAAAAATAAAAATTTTAGAATCATTTTTTTTCTCATTTTAATGGTACACATACATATTTCAAATTGCTAAAATTATTTAAGTAGGTTACTAAATTCTTGAGAAAATTACGATATAAGAATGGATGTGAAAAAATTATTTTAAATGCCGGATGAAGTTTCGCATTAAACATTTAAATAAATCATTAAAAGAATAAAACCACATATCATTTGTTTTTTTCTTTTCAAATAATATATATTCCTCTTTTTATCATAAAGATACACAACCTCAGTTTTGTTAATTTTACTCAGCAATACAATTTTTAATACCGGTTTCTTTAAATACGAAAAACAATTCGTAATTTAGAGGGGGATTACAAATTATTCAAAAAAGGTAAATGAAGTTCTTTTTTCTAAATAAATAAAATTTGTTTAATACCAAGAATCACGGTTATCCATATTTCATTTGACCCTAAAAAATGTATGTTTTCCCTACGTTTTCATAAAAGGCCTTATATTATTCCCCGTTTTCCCGTACTTCCAAAGAGCAACATTGCGCGTGGGGAGTGTCAAAATGTGCCTGTCACTACGTACAGCACCTTTAATTATTCCATCATGAACTGTGCCTACCTTTCAAATTTTCAGTACGCAATCATTTAGCTATATAACTAGAACTCAGTATAAACATTAACATTAACAACAACAATTGGAATATTTGTAAAACAAAAGTATGCTGATCTACTATTTGTGCAGTGTAGGGTGGTATTTAAGCACCTATAATATCGACATCAGTTTCTTTTGATCAAAAACTGCAAAAAAATTGCAGTTGCATATTTTTTTTTATATTATATTTCTTTAATTTCCACTTTTATTTTATATTATATTTCTTTCATTTCCACTTTTCTTTTTATATGGAGCCCCTTCTTACAGCGAACCAGCATTTGAACTTCAACTAATTATGAATTAAGATGAAAATTCCAACAGAAATTGAATGCCAATCCACATATATTCACATTCTTATATTCACAGCCATATAATAAAATACAATATATGAACATGGAGAACAATGTATGATTTACGTACGTAGGGTGGAACATTTAAAGAAATTGTAGAGTCGTATATGCATTAGGATGGATCATTGAAAAATAACTGCCATATAATTATAAGAAAAAGGAAGTTAGGGTGGTATAACTTTGAGTTTCTACAACCACTAATCGAATACGAGAAAAAAATAGTATACATGATGATCATTCAACGATTTCAGTAAATCAAACGCAATCGAACGTTGAAGCTGGTATAAAAATCACTTTTTGCTTTACCATTGCGACGGTCAAAAAGATATAAATAGTTCCGATATGTAGTAGTAAGTAAGCTTTCAGTTAAAAAACGCATATTTCAAGGTTTTTTTGTGTTAAGAGCAACCCTACCCAATCTAACGTACATACATAAATTGAAATCCTTAATATTTTTCTTTACGCATTACCTCATTTATCATGCCAACAACCAAGAATGAGAACAATGTAATTGCTTTGTTAACTGCAATATAAATACGAACACAACTATGTAGACATATACATTTGGATATACGGACACACGCACGGATATATAAATGTCAGCAAGTGAGCACACTTCATATATTCATATAGACAATGCCCATGAGCGTACTCGAACTGTGCGTGTTCTGTGTATTTTATGAACTATATGTGAAGCGTGTGTGTGTAGGTAAGAATGGATATACATATGTGGGTTAAAAATTCGATGCAATTTTTTTTATTGATTTCATGATGATGCTTCATGGCAATGACGACAGCAACGACAGCAACGACGACGATGGAGCATGAGAGCATGAAAGTAAGCAAGCATATAAATAAATAAACAAATAAATGAAATGAAAATATGAAAAAGAAAGCGTTACAAGATGCATCAGACGAGAAAAGAAGAGAATATTTTATGTTTGTTTTCGTTTATGGTAAAACGATAACGAAAAATAAGAATTCTATATGACGGCGTGGAAATTGCAATTCCCCATGAGCATGAAATTTACAACAAATTGCAACGAAGCAATTCATATTGTATGTAGCAGCCCTCCAAACCGAACCGAACACTAACAAACACACACGCCTGCACACCCATAGATGAATCATTAAAAATAAAAAAACCATACAAAAAAAAAAACATTCACTTCGAATACTGGCGATTCATGCAACAAACGCAAGAAAATCGCACCGCAGGAAGACTGAATGTACGATGAGCAATGAGCTTATAGCGACAGAATGTATTGTGTACAATTCCAAATGTTTGTAATAAGGTTTTTTTTTTTTTGAATTTCACGAACAAATTTTAATGTTCAACAATATTTCATGTATGTAACTCTTTATAAGCAATCATACGAGTGTTGTTCGATATGTACTGCATAACGGTAAAACTTTCGACAACAATTTATCTTGCGAGGTTCATGCATTTCAAATGAAATGTTTGTCCAAAAATTAGATATAAATACATTATATTTATATCTAACAATTACAAAATATAAAATTTCATCCTGTATGATACAATCTTAATACTAGCTCCCGAGCTCTAAAATTGGAAAAAGTGTTTTTTCATCAACTTTCTTAATATTTAACTACAAAATCTCGCCTCTAGAGGGCTCAATTGTATATCCGATTTCTGTTAATGTTCTATCTTCAAATTTTTCCCGGAACATACTTACCTCTTATCTCCCTCCGTTACTGAAGTTTCCCTATAAAATTGACATTTTTTATAAAATAATCTCTCAGCGATCATAGAGCGTCTGTCGAAGGGTAAAATATGTGACCGACCAACATTCATTTTCTTATTATAACATTTTCTACAAATGTACTTGCCTCTCTTTCTATTCCTTAAGGGAATGCACATACAAAATATACTTGTAAACAGCAGAAAATTGACAAATAGCTTCATAACTTCTCAGAAATCGCTTCTAGGAGCAAAGTAGGTTCGACGCCCATTAGTTAAAAAAGAAATAGAAAATAAATATGTGGCGCTAATAGACTCCAAAGGGCCCTTGCATATTAACATAACACAATATTAGTAAATAAAATACAAACATAAGGAATTAATATGGAATTTATGTTCTGGTTTCATTCTCCTTCGCTTTTTTGATAAGTATTTGGGAAATCTGTTTTAATGG
Source organism: Megamerina dolium (assembly GCA_963854835.1). Taxonomy (NCBI): domain Eukaryota; kingdom Metazoa; phylum Arthropoda; class Insecta; order Diptera; family Megamerinidae; genus Megamerina; species Megamerina dolium. The sequence continues at coordinate 39,611,313 of OY978528.1, forward strand.
GTAATCTCAGTCCAGGTCCCATTTGCCAGGTGGAAGTACTTTCAAAATAACGTCCAACGTAAATTAGAGATTATGAATTGTCGAAAAAAATATTTAAAATAGTAATATTATTAAGTTACCAATGTTGCAAATTCGTTGCAATATATATAGAGCAAACAACTGATCTACCTATTATAGTATGTGCACTATACGTATATATATATAGAAAAATTTCTCATATTTTGAATGTTTATGAGCAAATTGTTAAAATGGTTGTGTGTGTGTTGGTGTACAATCAAGAATAACATTTATCAGAAAACACGATCGACAGCACTCGATGAACGGCGAGCAACCAACTTAATGTATACACACATATTCATATGTACCTACGCGTATTGTGTATTTTCTGTAAATGCGAATAATGTTGAATAAAGCACATCAATGAAGTAGAAAATATTTATTATGCTCCCTGCATGCAAAGTACCTATGTACATATGTGTGTTACATACCATGAATACACATGACGTGAATGTATGTAGATATGTATGTATATGTGAAATTATGTTCCTGGCATGTAATGTTACATCATCATCACTATCATCATCATCACCATCAACATCATTATTACTATTATTATTGTTATTATTATTATTATCACCTATACCAAACAACAACAAATAATAAATAGCAACAACAGTAGATGGTTTTGATCATAATTTACTCTTACATATTTTCAGTTCATTGGGACTTATCTAACGTGTACATATGTTCATATGTATATGAACGGGTTTGCTGTGAAGGTGTGTACTCATATAATTCATGCTGAAATGATTCTTTGTTTTGTGATTTCTTACCCCTCTCAAAATATGATATATTTGATGTACACTTGTATATGATCAAATGATTTAAAATATAGAAGGAGGTAAAATTAAGAAGATTTGCGAATGAAAATAATATTAATCCTTCCTCCATTTTTCTAAAATGAATGATATCATTCTTTATGGATACCAATAACGGCAGTCAATCCGTCGTATATTCAAAAGGGTCAATTTAGAAGCCCAACGGGTCAATCAAAATGTTGACTGAGGGAACAGAGACTGCAGTAGATGAGTCTAATGATAGAGAGGAGCTCTTTGGGAAAAAACGCTGTCATATTATTGTAGTAGAAGTGTGAATTCGTGTATCTACCATAGAAGAGAATAGTAGTTTGGTAATTCTCTTTAAAGGTTATTCCAATCTGTAACTTCGTATTCCCTACTTATAAGGTAAGGTCAAATTACAGACTGGACTAGAGCACACAATTAAATCTTGTATCCATATTTCAATAGAAATCATTATTTGAATTTGATAGTTGTTTGAATTATCCAAGTTTCGAAAATGTAGAGCTTAAGATTATTGCAATGAATTTTGTACGTACATCGAAGCACCAAATTGTTGTGAGTATTATAAGTGTTTAAAGAACACTGGGTGTACTTCACTTCCAATTGCTTTGCTTGTATCGGACTAAACCTACTTACATTAGTCTATCTATACCGTAGGGAAAAACTCTTATTTTTTTTGTTGTGTTTTTTGTCACAGATTTTTTCCAAATAAATATCGAATAAATTGATATTTAATAATGTGTTTTTGAGTATTTTTTTTATATTCAAGACCTTAATATTTTTTTTGCTCAAAAAATAAAGCAATTTTTTATTTATATCCTTTTGCTAAAAAAACGAAAAAAAATATAATTGTTATTTACGGTTAAAGAAACATACATATGAAATCAATTTAATTTTGCAATATTTTTTTTCCTTTCTCCCTTGTCGTAAATACTTACTTACTTATGTGGCCATAACAACCGAATATCGATTTAGGCCGAAAATAACATGCTTTGCCAGCCATCTCTGTTCTTCGCTAGCTGGCGCCAGTTAGAAATTCCAAGCGCCGTCAGGTTCTCCAGTACTTGGTCTTTCCACCGGAGGTTAGGTCTTCCTCTTCTGCGTCGTCTTCCAGCGGGTTCCGAATATAACACCTTCTTAGCTGGAGCGTGTTCTTCCATTCGCTCGACATGACCTAGCCAGCGCAGCCGCTGGATTTGGATGCGCTTTACTATGTCAATATCGGCATACAGCTCGTACAGCTCATGGTTGTACCTTATTCGGTACTCGGCACCAACGCAAATAGGTCCAAAGATCTTGCGTAGGACTTTTCTCCCGAAAACTCCAAGCTTTCGCTCATCCGAAGTGGAAATTGTCCAGGATTCAGCGCCATATGCTAGGACAGGCATGATGAGAGACTTGTAGAGCGTAGTTTTCGTTCTTCGAGAGAGGGCTCTTTGTTTGTTGACACTAGATACTTCGTCTTGCCCTCGTTCAGGGTGAGACCCATCCGACGCGACTCTCTTTCCAACTCTGAGAATGCTGCACTGACTGCTCGCGTGTTCATGCCGATTATGTCAATATCGTCGGCATACGCTAACAGCATGACACTTTTGTTGAAGATAGTGCCATTATGTCGTAGATCAGCAGCTCGTATTATTTTCTCCATTATAAGATTGAAGAAGTCGCACGATAACGAATCACCTTGTCTGAAACCCCGTTCAGGGGGAGTTATGCAGTGTCATTCTACAAAGTCGAATGAGCTTTGCAGGAATACCGAACTCAGACATTGTTGCGTAGAGGTAATATCTTACCGGACTGTCGAAAGCGGCTTTATAATCAACAAATAGGTGGTGTGTGTCGATCTGTTTTTCTTGGGTCTTCTCCAGGATTTGGCGCAGTGTGAAAATCTGGTCGATGGTGGATTTACCAGGTCTGAAGCCACACTGATAAGGTCCAATCAGGTTGCTGAGCATAAGCTTCAACCTTTCACACAGTACGCTCGATAGAACCTTGTATGCGATGCTCAGGAGACTTATTCCACGGTAGTTGGCGCAAATTGTGGGGTCTCCTTTTTTATGTACAGGACAGAGAACACTGAGCCTCCAATCATCAGGCATGCTTTCATCCGACCATATTCTGTTTATGAGCTGGTGCATGCGGGTGAGCAGCTCATCGCCTCCGGTCTTAAACAACTCGGCAGGCAGGCCATCAGCACCTGCAGCTTTGTTGTTCTTCAGCCTTAAAATGGCCGTTTCAACGTCGTCATAGTCGGGTGGTGGAATATCAACACCTTCATCTGTAATTGGGGTTATCGGGCAAACTCCTCCACTGGCGGAATTGTTCGTAGCATCGCCATTCAGTAACGTGGAGAAGTGTTCCCTCCATAGGCTCAGTACACTCTGGACATCCGTAACCAGATTCCCATTTCCATCACGACAAGAAGAGGCTCCGGGATTTAAACCTCCACTCAGGCGCTTGATCTTTTCAAAGAATTTTCGAGTCTCATTCTTGTCGGTACACATCTCTATCTCCTCACACTCGCGTCTTTCCAACTCCCTCTTCTTGCGCCTGAAAACACGTCTCTCTGCACTCCTTTTCTGTCTATACCGCTCCTTAACAGCTCGCGTTGCGCCTGCACGCAGGGTTTTTCTGTAGGAGGCGTCTTTCTCTGCGGTAGCGTCGCTACACTCCTGATCATACCACTCATTCCTCAGAGGCCGGTAATAACCGATTACCTCCTCGGAAGCAGTAGTCATGGAGTGTGATATATGTTTCCACCGTGCGCATGTATCATCAAGTGGGGGAGTGTTCTGCATAAGCAGATCCGATAGTCGAGTGGAAAATGCATCTGCTGTCTCTGGTGACCGCAGCTTACTGACGTCGAGCTTTCTCTGTATGGGACTTCTCTTGTTATTTGCGACACATAGGCGTGTGCGCACCTTAGCTGCAACAAGGTAGTGATCCGAGTCGATGTTGGCACCACGGATCGATTTCACGTCCATCACACTGGAAGCATGCCTTCCGTCAATCACCACATGATCAATTTGGTTTCTTGTACGTTGATCTGGAGACAGCCATGTCGCTTTGTGGATGTCGAGATGCTGGAATCTGGTACCACCAATTACCATGTTTCGTGCTGCGGCGAAGTCGATCAGCCTCATTCCGTTATCGGAGGTGTTCTGGTGGAGGCTGAATTTTCCGACAGTTGGACCAAAGGTACCTTCCTTGCCTACCCTAGCATTAAAGTCGCCAAACACGATATTGATATCGTGGCGGGGCAGCGGTCGTAAGCTTCTTCGAGGCGCTGGAAGAAGCTCTCATCCGTCGGAACGTGGGCACATATAAGGCTGATGTTTGCCTTGATGCGGATTGTGGCCGTTCATTCACAGGCGTGAACTGTGAGACAAGACATGCTAATTCGTGCCTTTCAGCATGGCAACTGTAGTAGATGTCACAGGACGCTCTTTTGGAGCAGCCCTGTCCCGTCCATCGCATTTCCTGGAGAGCGGTGATGTCAGCTCTGTATTTTTCGAGGACATCAACCAGCTGGATAGAGGCACCCTCCCTATAAAGGGACCGGACATTCCAGGTGCATATCCGTAAATCATTGTCCTTTTTTCGTTTGCGGGGGTCATCAACAAAAGCGGTAGAACTTATCCGAGGCAATTTGTTTTTTTTCATTGGGGGGTTTTTTATGTGGCGGGTCCCAAACCCAACGCACAACCTCTAACCGAGGAGATTTTCGCCACTCACTTCAGCCGCCTCCCAGCGGGTGCCAGGAAGACGTTGCCCGGTGGTCGCCACATGGAGGGCCCCCATTAATAATAATAATGAAAGCCCCGTCACATAGTAAGCAGAGCGCTCAGATCAAGCTACATGACAGCCAGTTGACTTGCGATGAGTTCAACAATGATTGCGCTAGCCCCACCCGGTTGAGGCAGTTAGACACGTTACCTTGCGAAAACACCACCAGACCACCCCTTGTCGTACTTTTAATATGCTATCAACAAGAAGTCATCAGATCAAATCGTATATTGAATGTGGCTAGAATTATAATTAAAGACTGACACATGCAATCAATCACACACAATGGTGATCATTATTGCTATTCATCCATATATTCCTACACCGGAAGCTAACTGAATCGGTAAAAGATGAATTACGAGTATTTGACGAAATTTATTATAGTGTCTAATAGCAAAAACTTAGTAAGAAAGAAAAAGTTGAATTTAATCGATTTTATTTACAGTACAATTCCATTATACGAGTATGTGGTAAAAAACAAGACGAAGAAGTTGAACCTTTACACATTGCCTTTTTTTTGGAAATGAAGAAATATTATTTACAAATGTTGTTTGGTTTTCGACACAATCAAATACCATAAATACGCAAATATTTACTGTAGAATCTTTAAAATTAATAGCACTTATTATATACAAGAATTTTCCATTTAAAATGACTTCAATTCAATTAGAATAGCTGAATGTACTCTACACTTTCAAGTTATTCACTTTTAAGTTAACAATGATATGTTGCAGGTTAGCGTAGCTGATAGAGCGACGGCGATAGAATATACGATAGCAAAAAACATGGTGTTGTGGTTACCCAGGTTCGAATCCGATAAGAGAAAATACGTAAATTTTATTTGTACATTTAGGGCCGTTTGCTCAAAGTCCGGTTAAAGTGTTTATCAACTAACTGACACTGACACTAACTGAGGAGATCCAAATCTGAAGTGGCATCCGAAAAGCGTGAAACCTACCGCACTGGTGGTGGTTCCTCAGCAAAAAGCTGCGTGTCAGCAATCTCGGAAAAAATTGTGTCTCTTATAGGAGAATCTGCTACAGGTCTAACCAATATGTTTGACAGTGATTGTAAGTATATAATTCTGATATTTTTTGGTTCACGATTTTTGTAATAATGACAAAATTTATTATCTAGCTAATAGCAATGCTTGCAGTATTGCAGTGGCGCAGCCGGTCTCTGAAATTTTCGTTGACGAAGTACAAGAATTGGAGGCAGAAAGTGATACAACAATTTGCTTCCAAAAATGGAATCCTGTTAAGCTTAAGGAGAAAAAGTCATCAAAACTTACTATTGATAAGGGCAACAAAAAAAGCAGTTCTTTGGATCAAGAAAAAATATGTTTAACGAAACTTCAGCAAGATTTCTATCGAAACGAAAATATTAGAGCAGAAGAGAGACATGTCGAAGAACAAAAATCACTGCGCCTCAAAAACGAATTGCTTGAACTCGAAGTTCTCGAAAAGAAACAGAAGCTTGCATTGGTTTGTAAGTATTTATTTGAAACAATTTTAAATGAACGGAAGAGTTACAACATTATTGTTTTTATTTTGCAGAGATTTCGATAGCCATCCTCGATTACTTCAAAGACTGAAATAGAAAATAAATTGGAATGTGTTTATGTGTCAATAAATGAAATTATACCTTCCAAAGTAGTTTGCAATCAAAATTGTTCGATTTCTTGAATTTCTGTTATTAGTAATGAAGTTATCTGTGTAGTTATCTTCAAATGGATCCTGTGGCAGTAATATTTCTTCTTCAGGAAGTGGGTCTTTAGCCATAATTGACATGTTGTGAAGAACTCCACAAGAAACTACTACAACCATTGCAGAGTCAGTAGATATTCGCATGCCCATTAACAAAACCGGAAAGCGACGCTTCCATACTCCAAAACATCGCTCAATACAATTTCTAGTGCGAATCTGCGACTCATTGTAGAGTTTTTCTAGTTCCGAAATCGGGTTTAGCAAAGGAGTCATCATATATTCGCTTACTTGATAACCGCTATCACCTAATAAAAATGTATTTGAAAATTCGCCGTTTTCCATTCGAAACTTTAAGCGACTGTGGCCAAATATGTTGCTATCATGCGACGGTCCAGGCCATCTAGCCACCAAATCTTCAAAAATTAAACTCGCGTCGCATACAGCTTGTACGTTTAGAGAAAAGAATCCCTGTCTATTCCGATATATTTCAGCGTTCTCACCACCTGGAGATTGAATTCGTATATGCGTGCAGTCAATTGCTCCAATTACTTTTGGGAATTTTGCAATTTTATAAAAACCCTCAACAGTACTATGTGTTTCACAAGCATTTGGAAATTTTATAAAATCTTTGGACAAGGAGGCGATAGCGAACGAGACTTTTTTGACAGCGCGACTTGCTGCAGAGACACTCAATCCACAAAAATCTCCAACAGTTATTAAAAAGCTGCCACTTGCATAGAATCTCAAAGTTACTAACACCTTGGTTTCCACTAATAAGGCATGATTCCTAAAGACGATGAATTGCAATTTATATGCTTGATGTTAATATGCAGACACAATTCACCTGTTTGTATTCGAGCGTATTATGGGATCTATTTTTTCCACAAGTAATTGGAAAGTTGACTTGGACAATCTAAATCTTCTGATAAAGTCTTTTTCAGTATAGTCGTTGAAGTAATCTGGCCTCTTTTTATATTCCCTTGCAGATATGTTTCGTGATTGAGTTTCTTCAAAGGAATCTTCTAATGCATTAACTTCAAACACGCGTCTGTAATTCATTGTAAAGAAATTTTATTTATCACCAAAAAGCACAAAGCCTGCACAAAATCAGAATCAGCTGTTTGTGTTTTTCGTCCGAAAAAGTCATAACCGACAGATGAAGCAACGGTTAGCTTTTTCGTTTAAAAAAACCACAACCGGGTATTGAGCAAACGAAATTTTGTTTTTTGCTACCATATCGTTTCGAAAAATTTTAACCAGACTTTGAGCAAACGGCCCTTAAATTTGAAATACATGAAGCGGAAATTATAATGCAATGAAAAAAAAAATAAAAAATATTTATTTTTTTCATGAGAATTATAATACAATTAATGAAAATAAATTATTTTGTTTCGAAGAGCAAAAATTGGTAAATTGTCAATTAATTGAAAAGAAAATATAATTAAGAATTATAATGCATTGAATGAAAATTTCTAACCGTATTAATCTACATTTATACGCGTTCGGGTATAAAAGGGTACAATTGGTCTCTTCATAGGACATGCTCGAACAAAAAGGAACAGTTCACTGCATATAAAGAGATCAAAAGTGCGATTAGTCGCATATTCCTTTGCGACTGATCCCCGATACATCCCAGACCAGTCGTATTTTTTGCAGAGTTATGTTGTTTGCATCAATACATGTATGCTAAGTGAATTTTGGAATACATACAAGTATGAATACGTACTTACGAGTAGTTGTACTCGTATATACGTATAAGTCATCTGTATGACTTTAGCCCATCTTCTACCACTTTTTAATTTTTTTTTAATTAACTAAAAGTTATTGAAATCTGCAATCAAATTATGAAATTTTGTAAAAGTTGTAAAATTTCTTCTTTTAATTTTAAAATTGTTGAAGAGGAGTATTAGATCTTATGACTATGGTAAATTATGATTAAAGCTACGTTCAAATAATGTAAATGGTACCAAATCAGTTATTCGAATAGGTATTTCATGAATTTCCACACTCACTGCTATATCTTATTGTGAGCAATGCAATTTTTTTCAATAAATTCGAATATCTTATATACAAGATGTATAAAATAAAATTTTATTAAGCAAAGAAAACAAAAAAATCCTTTTTATTTTATATGAAATGGGTTAATAATGCTTAGTATTGCATTTTCTCTTTGTATTGTATATTGTATTTTTATATGTCAAAATATTCAGAAATGAGTGTAAACATAAGTAACAATAACAACAACAATAGCAACAACAAAACCATTTCATTATATAATTTTAATATAATTATATAATATATGAACTGATGTAATCACCACCAACACACTGGCACATGCTCAATCAACCCATATGAACGCACTACTATGTAAACGACTAAGCTGAATGAGAATTACTTAGTAGCAGCTGGTTAAGCAACTAATTCCAAACCAGTATATTATTGTTTAGTTTAGTTTAGTAAAGTATGATTTATTCAAATTTTAATAATGAACTCCATAGGACTTGCAAAAGCCTAACTTTTGATCGTTTCCATTTCATTCTAGTTTCAAAATATTGATTATATTGTAATAAACTATTACAAATTACTGCACTGGCTACTTTTAAAACGCGATTTAAAACCTTCTCAATCTGTATCCAGTAAAATGTCTGCGCTTGACATTCTGTGGTAGCCTCAATTAGAAGATTGCTGCGGCTCTATGCGCCAATATATAAATAATCATACTTGTGCTGAGGGGTGACACACAGTATGACACAAAAAATATGCAGATTTCTAGGCCAATTTGAAAATTCTTCATACATTTCACGATTTTAGAAAATGTAACGTAACGTCTAGGCATCCGATTTTCAAAAACTTTATTTTAATTGATCCACAAGAACTGTTGCTTTCAAAAATGATTAATATGTGGACATTTTTAAAGGACTGACAGAGTAATAGGCAACATTTTTGAAATTAACAACATAAGGGTCGTTTTCACAGTGGCAAGTTAATTCATAGAATAGGGTTAACTAACAGTTTTTCCACCGAAGACTATTAACTCTATTCTAGGAGTTAACTTGCTACTGTAAAAATGGCCCTTTGGGGGTTAAAATCACATACATTCAAGATATAAACTTAATTTTCCATATTGTTTTGAAAATCTCCTCGGTTAGAGGTTGTGCGTTGGGTTTGGGACCCGCCACATAAAAAAAACTTGCCAAGTGAATACTATAAAAATGCCTCAGAAACGGACTACCCCTTTTGTTGATGACCCCCGCAAACGAAAAAAGTACCATGATTTACGGATATGCACCTAAAATGTCCAGTCTCTTTATAGGGAGGGTGCCTCTATCCAGCTGGTTGATGTCCTCGAAAAATACAGAGCTGATATCACCGCTCTCCAGGAAATGCGATGGACGGGACAGGGCTGCTCCAAAAGAGCGTCCTGTGACATCTACTACAGTTGCCATGCTGAAAGGCACGAATTAGCATGTCTTGTCTCACAGTTCACGCCTGTGAATGAACGGCCACAATCCGCATCAAGGCAAACATCAGCCTTATATGTGCCCACGCTCCGACGGATGAGAAGGACAATGTGACCAAGGAGAGCTTCTTCCAGCGCCTCGAAGAAGCTTACGACCGCTGCCCCGCCACGATATCAATATCGTGTTTGGCGACTTTAATGCCAGGGTAGGCAAGGAAGGTACCTTTGGTCCAACTGTCGGAAAATTCAGCCTCCACCAGAACACCTCCGATAACGGAATGAGGCTGTTCGACTTCGCCGCAGCACGAAACATGGTAATTGGTGGTACCAGATTCCAGCATCTCGACGTCCACAAAGCGACATGGCTGTCTCTAGATCAAGGAACAAGAAACCAAATTGATCACGTAGTGATTGACGGAAGGCATGCTTCCAGTGTGATGGACGTGAAATCTATCAGTGGTGCCAACATCGACTCGGATCACTACCTTGTTGCAGCTAAGGTGCGCACACGTTTATGTGTCGCAAATAACAAGAGAAGTCCCACACAGAGAAAGCTCGGATCTGCTTATGTGGAACACTCCCCCACTTGATGATACATGCGCACGGTGGACACATATATCCCACTCCATGACTACTGCTTCCGAGGAGGTAATCGGTTATTACCGGCCTCTGAGGAATGAGTGGTATGATCAGGAGTGTCGCGACACTACCGCAGAGAAAGACGCCGCCTACAGAAGAACCTTGCGTGCAGGTGCAACGCAAGCTGTTAAGGAGCGGTACAGAGAGAAAAGGAGAGCAGAAAGACGTCTTTTCAGGCGCAACAAAAGAGAACAAGAAAGACGCGAGTTTGAGGAGATAGAGATGTGTACCTAAGTGGCGGTTTAAATCTCGGAGCCTCTTCTTGTCGTAATGGAAATGGAAATTGAGAAGTCCAGTTCTCTCTCGAAAAACTAAAACTACACTCTACAAGTCTCTCATCATGCCTGTCCTAACATATGGCGCTGAAGCCTGGACAATTTCCACCTCGGATGAGCGAATGCTTGGAGTTTTCGAGAGAAAAGTCCTACGCAAGATCTTTGGACCTATTTGCGTTGGTGGCGAGTACCGATATTGACATAGTAAGGTCATGTCGAGCGAATGGAAGAACACGCTCCAGCTAAGAAGGTGTTATATTCGGAGCCCGCTGGAGGACGACGCAGAAGAGGAAGACCTACCTCCGGTGGAAAGACCAAGTACTGGAGAACCTGACGGCGCTTGGAATTTCTAACTGGCGCCAGCTAGCAAAGAACAGAGATGGCTGGCGAAGCATATTATATTCGGCCTAAATCGATATTCGGTTGTTATGGCCACATAAGTAAGTAAGTATTGTTTGATAAATCAAGTGTACTTTAATTCATCTCCTATATTTTTCCTTACATTGGAAAAATAACTAATGAGATGGTGAATAACATTCAACAATCAGAAAAAATATTTTTGAAAATTTTGTTTGTTTATTTTTTAACAAATTTTATGCCAAGTTTAAATTGTCGATTTACCGTTAAAATCTACGATATCGGATCACTTGGGCTTTACAAAGTCAATAACTCAGGTATTTTTCAACCGATTCCGATTCCGATTCTGAAAAAACGTTTTCCTTCTTACAAAAATGTACCATACCTCTGAATATTTATAATCGATTCCAATATATACGAGGGCGGTCCCAGAACTACCCGACCTCAGAAAGAAATCACAACAAATTTCTGAAAATTTTTCTTTCATAATCTCCTTTTAGCTCTATACACTTTTCCCAGCGATATTCTATAGCTTCAATACCCTGTTTATAGTATGAACTGTCTAACTCATTAAAATAGCCATCTACCGCAAACTCCACCTCTTCATTGTTTGCACATCTTCTACTACCAAGCCATTTTTTCAAATTTGTAAATAGAAAATAGTCCGAAGGCGCTAAATCTGGCGAATAAAGTGCGTGTTGAAGAAATTTGAGCTTTAACTCACTGATTTTGGCTATCGCAACAGCGGATGTGTGAACTAGTGCATTGTCTTGAAGAAACAACACTTTCTTTTTGGTCAAATGTGGCCTTTTTCTTTTAATTGATGCACAATAAATGCTGTAACAAATTAGCATAATACTCGCTGATGATTGTTTTTCCTTTTTGAAGATAATCAATAAAAATAATCCCACGTGCATCCCAAAAAAACAGAAGCCGTAACCTTGCCTGCAGATTGAACTGTCTTCGCTTTCTTTGGACACGATTCTCCCCTTTCAGTCCACTGTTTTGACTGCTCCTTTGTCTCAGGTGTGAAGTGGTGGACCCATGTCTCATCCATGGTTACGAATCGATGCAAAAACTCGGCTTTATTATTGTGAAACATCGCCAAACACTCTATAGAAACATCTTCACGACGTTGTTTTTGTTCTATTGTGAGCAAACGCGGCACCCATCTTGTACACAGCTTTTTCATATCCAAATTTTCGGTCAATATACGATGTATAGTACTTCTTAAAATGCCTGTAATTTCACCTAGCTCACGCACCTTCAACCGGCGATCATCCAATACCATTTTGTGGATATTCTTAACCATTTCTGGCGTGGCCACCTCAATTCGTCGACCACTACAGTGTTCATCTTGGCAGCTCGTACGACCTTGTTTAAACTCTGCCACCCAATATTTTATAGTCGCAAACGATGGAGCAGACTCCCCTAGAGTAGAATCTAGTTCGGCTTTAATATTCGTTGAACTGAGACCTTTCAAATGAAAGTATTGAATTACATAACGGTGACCAATTTTTTCCATGTTTACAAATTCACTGAGGTCGTTAACTTTCGATGGCTCCAAAAAAATACTAAACAACATGGCGCCTTGAAAATAAAACATATGTTTTATAAGGTTGCCGGTTTTCACCAAAGTATTTTTTTTCAATCTTTTTATGTCAGGTAGTTTTTATGTCGGGTAGTTCTGGGATCGCCATCGTAAACAATATTTTATTCGAAAGTGCATGCACTTTTAGAATATTGGTACAAACTATTATCGATTTAAGCAAATTGTTTCAAAAAGTTGTTAAATAAAAAAAAATGAAAAGAAACTAACAAATCCAAATATAGCTTTCGAGAGATGAATTTTTTAAAATGGCAAGTCAACAACTTAAAGGTTTCAAACATTTTCTAAATTGGGTACGCGACTATACCTACAGCCTGCTCAATTTAGAAGAACATTCAATCTATTTTTTCTTGTATCACCGTGTAATTGTATCACGTCCATGGTTCAACACATCTTACCGGTACCGGTATGTACATATACATATGCATGTATATGTACATAAGTATATGTGTTTGCATATGTTTATATTATAGTGTTTGCTTTTGTTACAGACATTTACTTATTCTTATTGTTGCTGTTGTACTCAGGTTGTGTCTCTTTGACTTCGTGGTGATGTTAAGTGTAGTTAATTATATATAATTCTAAGCAGCAATCTACAGCAAAAACAACAACAACTGCAAAAATCAATCAAAGAAAACCCGTAGCAAAAAACAATAATTGCAAAAATTACATACGTACTATGTAGCATACACATCGCACTAGCATAGTATGCAATACACACATATATGTACAACCACCAATAATAGGTGGGACGCGACACTGAAATAAATTTTGTAGATTAATGCAATTTATATTTAATACAATTTCTGGCATTTCTACGGGAACATTATAAATTCAAATTAAAATTGCAGTAAACTTAATTGCCGCTATTCATGTGTATGTCGTTATATGCATGGACGAATAAACCATCAACTTGTTTTGAGCCAACCCGAATACATGTACCAATCAGTATGTCTACGAAAGTCCAGCACACAAATATATATGGAACGTTGCACAAGTTATGAAGTCAAGCATTAAAATATGTGCGGAATTGTATGTGGATGAGTGTAAGTGTGTGCTACGTTTTAAGGTAATAAAATAGACACCAACCAATACGAATAGCAAGTAGCGCCATATATACGAGTATATAGCAACAGCTCGAGCAGATTTAATTATCTTCAATTACAGCCAATAGAATAAAGTTTATTATTTACTTTTTATTAACTTGTTATCATTTTATGTACTAGGTACATGTATCTTAACACTAAATGAAATGAAATAATTTTTTGTTCACACTACGTACTCACACACTGTAATTTGACGGCTCGACTTGAGTGCTTTACCAGTGGTTGTAATAGACATCCCACTCCCCGGTGAATTCTCTGAAGGATTCACATACAGTCAATGCGGCTAGCTTACTTGCAGGTCGGTGTAGCAGACCGGAATTCGTGCGAACCTTGGCACTCCTGACCTGTCCATCCTTAGCTAGAAAAACCTCGATCACTCTTCCTCGTTCTCATTGGCTTCTTGGTCGAGTATGATCGCAAACTATTACCAATTGTCCCGGCTTTAACGGCCATTTTAAGCGTCGCAGAAGTACTCGATCGTCCATCTTTTCCACAGGCGATCCTTCAAGTTTTGGGCAATTCACCATTGTTTGCGAAGACATACTCTTTCCTCGGTTGGGCTAGGCGTTTGAGTAGAATTAAGGAACCCCAACCATAAGTGATTGGGTGTCAATGGCTCCTCATCTTGCGGTGTTATGGGTAACTCTGTCAATGGGCGACTATTTATTATGTTTTCTGCTTCTATAAGGACGCTATGAAACGTTTCCAACCGTGGTGCTTCTTCTTTTAACACCCGCTGTAATAAATGCTTTACGCATTGTATGAGGCGCTCCAAACAGCATCCTGCTGACGGATTAGCAAGGCAATTGAATACCCACTGAATGCTACGGCGTGCCATTTCACCTTCGATACGGCTAAAGTCGAATATTCGTTTTTCTTTTTTGAGTACTTTCTGTGCACCCACAAAATTTGTGCCGTTGTCGCTTCGGATCTTTATTGGCACTCCTCGACGATTAACGAAGTTTCGCAAACACAAAATAAAGGCGTCAGTTGATAGCTCCTGAGCAATTTCTAAATGAACCGCTCGCGTTGTGAGGCAGGTGAATAACGCGACCCATTTATTTTCTCTTCTTCGACCAATTGCGACAAGAAATGGACCACAGTAATCAACTCCAGCATAGGAAAGCAGGCGAACATATGGCGTGAGGCAATCTGCTGGTGATTGTCCTATAAGCGGTATGGCTGATTTGGCGTTGTTATGCACACTTGGCATTCCTTCTTAACGGATTTGAGCAAGACTCGAGCGCGAGGAACCCAATATTGTTGACGTATCTCGTTGCTTGTTAGTTGATCGTTTTGATGATGTAGCTGGCAATAATAATACCTCACAATACGGCGTGTTACATAATGATTCTGAGATAGAATCACCGGACGACGAGCGGTGATTGGCAGACAGTAGGCGGCGTCGATTCTACGATCTTCAAAAAAGATAAATAATTACTAAAATTTATTGGATACTCCCCTGTTCTAGCTAGAATTGTGACACGCTTCACCATCTTCTCAGTAGCACAGTCATTAGACGTCAGCTCTGGTATCTCTTGCGGCCACTGCGTTGAGTCTTTATGTAGAAAATCTGGACCAACCAACCATCTTGACGGTTAATCAAACTTGAAACATTTAACGTTGTTGGAATCCAGCGCCATTGATCTGCTGATGTAACGCTTAAAATTTCGGTTACACGATACGCGACAAAATGCTTGTAGTTTCGGCTTGTGGAACGAATCCAAAGAATGGTTGTTTTGCAATCACTCCAAAATGTCGTACTGGTCACGCGGAAATCATGGCAACATACGATTGACTCCTTCAGACGGCAACCCAAAACGGCTGCTTGCAATTCCAAGCGTGGTATCGTCATGCCCTTCAATGGGGCACATCTAGATTTCGCACATACCATTGTAACGTCGATTTTATCTACATTTCTTACGCGGAGATATGCAGCAGCAGCATAAGCGCAAGAACTAGCGTCAACGAAGATATGCAGCTGTATCTCATCGTGACAGGTACGATTGCAGAATAACAACGTGGTACCGAAAAACGTTTCACAGATTGAAAGTTGAACCACCACGTTAACCATTGCTCAGCTAGTGGCTGAGGAACGGCTTTATACCAGTCCACATGCAGTTACCACAACGATTGAACCAATAATTTTAAGGTAATATGGTGATGTTTGCCAACAGGCCAAAAGGGTCGAATATGGACATGGTTATACCCACCAGCTCTCGTTTGGTTGTATTCGCGTACCATTGAGCACATCACGAACAATTTTATGAAACTGAAAGTGAAATTCTAGCCCATCGTTAACGGTATTCCAATACATACCAAGAACTTTTTCTGTTGCTGATTGACGTTCCATTTTGACGACCTCTACGTTGACAGCATAATTTTCACCATTTAACTTTCGTTGAACATCTTTGTCATTGGATATAAAATTGCATAAGTTGAAACCTGCGGCAGCGTTGATTCTGATAGCTTCATCAGCGACTTCAATGGCTTCCTTGACGGTATCAAAATTGACAACCAAATCATCGAAATACATATTATCAATTACGGCACGTGCTCCACTGGGCATCGTTGATTTGAACTTGGCAGCGTTCGTATTTTTTATGTGCTCAGCACAAGGAGAACAAATGGCTCCAAATATCATTGACGACATGACATACACACGTACGAGTTTCTCTGAGTTACTATCTCTCCAAAGAGATCGTTGTGAATCTTTATCGGCATCTCGGATCTTTACTTGAGAGAACATCTGTGCTTGCTTAGGGCTGTGCTTGCTTAGGGCCCTTTAACAACACCGAGTTCAACGACGTGGCATTTGTAACTGTGGCTGCGTCAAAAACGATACGGAGCTTTTCCGGCTTGTGTGGATTAACGACACCAAAGTGCGGCAGATATCATGTCTTCGGTTTCACCTGGGCGGCTTCTTCAGACGTTAATGGTCGTGTGTATTCCCTATCGAGGTACTTTGGAATTTCGGTCTTGTAACTTTTGGCAAAACCTACATCTTTCTTCATATGCTTCTCAATGTTTACTAAACGTTGCTTTGCCACCGTATAGCTGCATGGGAGTTCAACTGAATCATCGCGCCATAATAGACCAACTTCATATCTCTGGCCGAGATCGTTTGTTGTTTCTGCAAGTATATTTTTGGCGCGTTGATTTTCGACTGAGTCCAAGGCGACCTTACATTTGACTCCAAAGCTTTCAATTGAGAAATACTCTTCTACCAATCTATTAAGCTGCATTAATGATTTTGACTTACGTACGTGAAGTACCCTTGGCATGGTGAGAGTGTCTTGGCGATGTGGTCCGAATACCACCCAACCCAACTTTGTGTAAGTAGCTACTGGTTGATGGCAACCAACTTCGACTGTCCTACTAGGCACACACAAATGGCAGTTGTCTAATACAAATAGTATCACGGGTTTTACATCGTCATAATTACGCACTGGTAATTTATTTAAATGCGCATAATTGTATTTATTAAACGATTTTCTCGGCAAATTGAGATCATTTATTGTATGTATGTTTTTGAGTGGGAACATATGACGACTGTTTACCCCTTGAATTTCGCATGAGACTTTTCTTGAGTTCTCAGTAGTTTGACTGTCACTGTACCACTGTAAGGTAAGTGGCATAGCGTGTCCTCTTAACCCCAATTGCACGGAAACCTCAAGAAGTGACACTGATGATCCTTCGTCGAACATGGCGTACACTGACACACTACCTCGTTAACCAGACAAAATTATGGGCAGTATTTTAAATAGGCTGTTTATCTTGTCTTGGTGACAGCTCAATATGCGTTCCCCATCGTCAAACGGCATTACATTTGTACGATATTCTTGATGCAGTAATTTATGATGCATACGCTTACAACCATTGACACCACAAGTTTTACGACGACAACAATTAGACAAACTATGGCCCTTTTGCAGACAATCGAAACATAGACTATGTTGTTTGACAAATGATTATTTGGCAGCACAATCAAGCAATTGAAATTTGCGACAGTTGGCTATGATGTGCGACTGACTGCAACATAAACATATAGGCTGTTCTTCACTACTGTTAACGGTAAATGTGCGCCTGAAACCGGCACATTTGACACTGAGCCGTTATTGGCGACATTAGCAGAGTCCATATCCATACGCTGACGAAGCTGCTGGACCTCTACTTGACCACGGCTGGTTTCGTTGCTCAACTCTTGCACGCTTTCCCTAAGTGATGTTACACTTGCCACCAAAGAGACTACTGCATCGCTCCCGATGCTTACTTGTATTTGCATTGTGGCGCTCTGGACTTGTATGTTAGATGCCATAGCATCTGTTTCCGAATTGCAACCACTACCATCTACATCGCCAGATACTGGGCTTTTATTTATTTTTGTCCGAGTGTACATTGTATTAAACCACTTTTAATTGTTCTCCATTTTCAATTCGCTTTAGTACAAATTCCAAATATTGAATATACGACAACAACGAATCTACACACAAAATACAAATACTGGCCAAATTCACAGTTATTATTTGTGCAGGTCGCTACTAATGTATGAGCAAGCATGTAGATGAACACAACTCAACTTGTTTATATCGCAAAGTATGCCAATGTAAAAACAACGTTTGCAAAAAGATAGGTATTTGTTCCATGTACCCGTTAAATTTCCTCTACTGCTAGCTGTTAACGGTAAAGATAAAACCGTGTAACTCGAAAAAAAAACGTTGTAGCAACTAACGGCAAATTTCTAGCGAATCCGCAATCTCCAGTACAGTTATCTCAAATCAAATCGACAAATACAAACACACAATGACGACTATATTCGAGCGAAAGAACAATTTTGAAAACTAATGTAATTTGACAGCTTAAATAAAATGAAAAAGTGAATTGACTTTTACGACTTGTTACTGGTGAGTTGTTTTTTGTTATTTGCGATATTATTTGACTTATGACTTGAGACTTGAGTTATGGTTTGTTCTGCGATTGGTCATCTCCATTTATATACATACGAATATGTATTTCTAAAGCTTTTTAAATTTTTTATTTACTTAACATATTTTCATATTACTAGATAAGTAAACAAGCACAGACAAATACATTGTGCTCAAAATTAAAAATCGCATTCAATGGACTTAAGGTAGAGCATAAAAATTGATATTATCGAGTTTCAATTTGATGATGAAAGCAGTTACGATGAAGAGACAATGTCAAAATTTCGGCAATGATCCCAGAAAATATGGAAGAAAGCTTTAAATAGCTAGATTGCCTGAAAAGTCATAAAAAATATTTCGTTTAAAATTAAGCTCATATATAGGCAGCATTTTGATAGACAAAGTGAGATAACCTATTTGGTTTGCTATATTAGAAGATAATAGCTGTGCAGGCCGGTGACGCATTGGAGTTTTATCATTAAATTTAGAGGCAAATTAAAAGATAAGCTCTTGGATTAATAAACCAATATCTATTGCTATTATTATAATTCACCATTCATTATTTAGGAGGAAAAATTATTACCAAGAAAACGGATTCCAGTTTTTTAATAAAAAATCAATGAATTTTCTGTCGAGGAAAGAAAACTCCAAGAGTGCAAAAATATTTTATCTGCTTTTGCTGTAAGTGATAGTGTGAGTTTATATGAATATCAGTTTATTTGGATGTAGCTTTTTAGCCATCAACAAATTTAAACTAAGCGGCCATTTCGCCTGGTACATAATGAAGACTATGGTGGGATTCGAAAGAAATAATCCTCATCGAAAGAAAGATTCGATAGGAAATTAAAGGGGACTACGACTTATTTGACCATTTGACTAAGAAAAATGTGCTAAGACGAATGGTCTGAAGGAACCTCTGTACAAAGGAGGAGATTATCTTTAAGAAATTTTCAGAGATGTAAAAATGGCAGAAGATTTGGAAAAAGTGCATCCACCTAAATGGAGTTCATGTTGAAAAATACAACAAATTATTAGCAATTTACGTCTTCATTTTAAATACGAATACTTAATGATCCTGGAATACACACCGATTGGGTTCAAACCTTTTATGCCTGATACACATTAGTAGTACGTAGCATAGTGCAGCAATAGTATAGTTAAATTAATACACTACACAAAATGTCTGGTATTTTCATAGTTTTACAGCATCATGAAGCTGATAGCTATAATATATAAATATATAGTTGGTAGTAGGGGCTCGGAGGAACATTGTTGGATGAGTTTATCTGTCAAAATGGTTGGGAGTGTTAAAATTGGGTTGTATATATATATAAAACATTTCCAAATGGCAGAACCTTTTCATAGAGTTCACCCTAAAGGTTTTTGATGGCAAATCTCTTATGCCAGAATAGGCAAATGCATACAGAAAGGTGGGCAGCATTTAAATTTACAATTTTTGTTGTTGTTGAAATGATCGTGTTTGAGGTTCAAACTAACGTCCTTATTCTGAAAACTAAAATAAAATACTAACAAACTTATCGACGACCGCTACTTATGAATATATCTCTATTAGGTATTCGTATATATGATTTCTTGAGGAGATATATGTATGTCATGTCACTGTGATATAGAAATTATGCCAGTTCTGTTAAATGATAATGACTCATCTGCGCGATGATCTTGTTATGGACGGAATATTGAGAGAATCACTTTTTAGCTTGTTTCAAAAGCTTTAAACAACACTAATTGTTAAACTAATCGTATACACAAATCGTGGTTGCAATCTTAAAATGAAAAACGAAATCAGTAAACAGAGTGGCTATTAGAAAATACTCACAGGCTCTTATCGAATGCCACATTTAAAAATTAACATGTATATATATAATTAGATGTAATATAATATATACGAGAAATTCGATAGATTGATAGCCATTGCAAGACAGTTTTAGCAAATACCTATAATTCAATAAATATAAACTGGCTCAAAGTCAGCTGAAAGAATCGTTAATCTAAGGCGAAATGACTGTGTGGCTGTCTAACTTACTTATATGCCTGATATGAATGAATATACACACATCCATGAATAGACGTGCATGTATCAGTGTATGTAAATATGGTATAAGCGGCTTGTTAGAAATGTCCAAAATTTGAACATCTTTATCACCATTTCCACCACCATCATCACAAACCACACTACATGGATTAGGTCGGATTGGGGAAGTTTTGTAACAGCAATCATCAACCAACCACCACCATTTTCTTTATTTATTGAATCTCAAGAATCTTTTTTTCTTAGAAACTAACAATAAGTGATCAAATCTTACAAACTAACTAAAATTATGTGATATTCCCAACGTTCCATCACAATTTGTTGAGTCGCGAGGTATAGCAATTTCACAGCATATTCAGTGTGTCTTTTCGTTTTAATCGACGATGCCCCGTGCTCAGCAACAATTGCCTAGCAAGGGGATTCGGATGACTGTGTAATTTTTGAATGTAGCTTCTGCAAGACATTGCAACTTCCTCAGAAATTGTGGGTACATTTAAATCTCGATGGATTTTAACGTTCCTCATATACAAAGGCGCGTTTACAATAATTCGCAGACACTTGGATTGTATTCGGTGCAATTGGCTTCAGGATTGCTTTATATAATAGCACTTTGTATTCGAGATTCAACTTTGATCTTTTGTGTAACAGCCACCATAACTGATTAATTTTAAGCTTGATCTGAGTTTTCTTTGCCTCTATGTGATTTTTCCATGTCAGCCTTCTGTCGAGGTGAATACCCAAGTACTTGAGTTGAGGAACATTGTGGAACTGATTGGCCATTAATTTTAAGTGGGGGACATGTATCTAGCCTTAGCGTGAAGGTTACATGTACGCTCTTTGATTCATTGACTTTTATACGCCATTTTGCTAGCCAGATTTCGAGAGAATCTACATGAGTCTGCAGGAGTTTAGTAGCTTCTATGGGGTTAGAGCGAGAGCACAATATTACCGTATCATCAGCAAAGGTCGATATAAATGTACAGTCATTGCTGGGCATATCTGTAGTGTATAAGAGATACAGTAAGAGGCCCAAACCTTGAGGAACGCCAGCGTGAATATCCAATGGATTTGTTGTGTAATCCTTATGATGTACGAGAAATTGTCTTTTCGTGAGGTAGCTACTAAGCAATGAGGAGACATTTGCAGGCAGTAATAGTTTGAGTTTGTAAATAAGGCCATCGTGCCATACTTTATCGAAAGCTTGAGTGATATCAAGAAAGACAGCTGAGCAATACTTTTTTTCTTCAAAAGTGTTCCTTATCAGAGTTACAATGCGGTAGACTTGTTCTATTGTGCCGAGCTGTTTTCTAAAGCCAAACTGATGTTGGGGAATCAGTTGGTTGAGATTAATAAATGGAGTTATATTCATGACAAGTAGCTTTTCGAATACTTTAGAGAGTAGAGGCAGGAGGCTGATAGGTCTGTACGATGCAACTTTTGTAGGGTCTTTTCCTGGTTTTGCTATCAAAATAATTTTTGAAGTTTTCCAGCATTTGGGATAGTGTTTAATACGAAGAATAGCATTGAAAATGTGCATGAGATGAATTACTGAAGCCGGAGGTGGCTCTTTTATCATTTTACTGGTAATTTTATCTGGACCATGTGATTTTTTTGGGTTTAAATCTTTATAAATTGCTTTGAATATGTCCTTTGAGCGTTATTGAGCAAGGTTGAGAAGTTAATTTTGGTAATGAGGACTGTGAAGAGGGTGGATTGGGTGTAAACACACTTTTTAGGTGGTTTGCAAAAGCCAAACCCTTTTCACAGTTGCTTCTAGCCCAATTACCGTCACTCAAACGGATGGGGGAATCAGTGAGAATTGGCCGATTTGATTTTTTTGCTGATTTCCACAAAGAGTAGTCTGACGCTTCACCAGGTGTTAATTTCGCTATGTGCTCTTCTAACTCTTTGTTGTTTTTATTTTTTAAGGCTTGCTTTAACTTTCGAGTGCAGTGCTGTAGCTGTGTTTTCAGATTCGGTGATCTGAATTCTTGCCATTGTCTTCGGAGTTTTCTTTTCTGCCTTACTAGCAATTCAACGTCGGCTGGTGTGTATGGGCTATAGTTTGATTGCTTGCATACCTTTGTGCAGGTGGCTGAGCTGAGAGCTAATGAGAGCAGCTGGTTGAATTTTTCGAGTGCTGAGTCTACATCGTGTCCATTTTTTAATACAGTACTCAGAGGAAGATGGGAATTTATATATTTCTTGAATTTTAACCAGTCTATTTTCTTTCTAACGCAATTGCCTTGGGGGCTTGGTGTTTTTATAGATATTACCGTGGGTGAGTGGTCAGATGATAGATCATAATTACACTCTGTGGAGATATTTTCCATCTGCAAACCTTTGGCGACTCCAAAGTCTATGAGATCGGGTATTTTCCTCTTGTCCGTCGGCCAATATGTCGGTTGACCATTTGAAATAACATCGTAGCCGTGGTTAGTGATGATTGAACATAGTCTTCTGCCTTTTGGAGTTATTAAGCGGGAGCCCCAGTGAGTGTGTTTGGCGTTGAAATCGCCAGCAACCAAGAATTTGCTACCATGAGTTGAGAAAAATTCTTTATATTGCTGTTCGGTAATACTGTATCTTGGGGGACAGTATATCGCAGATATTACTAACTTAGAGATGTATTCTTCCAGACATATAGATGTTGCTTGCAAGTAGACGCTACTAAAATCTTCAAGAACATGATGTTTTATTCTGCTTTTTATCAATATGGCAATTCCTCCGCGTGCCTTACCATGCGGATGATTTGTGGTGTACAGTTTGTAATATGGTATTTGGTAGCAATTTTTGTCAGTGAAATGGGTCTCAGATATCATCATTATGTCGATCTGGCTGGATTCAAGGAATTGATTTAGCTCCAAACGGTGCTGGCTTAAGCCGTTGGCGTTCCAGTGGCATATCTTGATACAACTCATGGTCTGGATAGCAATGTTTGGAGTAACATCGATTGATTTTTCATCATTTCTTGCATCATTGTTTGCATTGAGTTCATGAATTGGTTCATATTCTGAATTAATGTTTGAAGCAAATGTTCAAGGGTACTTGGCTGTTGGGTGGGCAGTGAGTGTTTCTGCTTATTATTTACATTGCTTTGTTGGTGTGGGTTTTGTTTTAACACGCTAGCGTATGAATTGGTTTGATTCTTGTTTGGGATTGCAGAGAAGAATTGTGTTGCATCAATATTTTGTCTCTTACTTGAGTTGGCTATCTGAGTTTGCTCAACTGGTTTTAGAGGTTGAGTGCTAGCGGAGAAATTTAGCTTTAGGGTTGTATATACTGGGCAACCTCTATAATTTGCGGTGTGATTACCTCCACAATTGCTGCATTTTTTCATGCTAGCATCGCCTTTAGATTTTGGGCATATGTTTGATTTATGGAGATCTCCACAAATCCCACAAACAGCTGGCAGGGTACAATATGTCTTAGTATGTCCATATTCTTGGCAGTTACTGCACTGAGGAGGTCCAGTTCTCTTATGGGGTTCTTGTGATTGTGATTTTGCGATGCAATAAATATCGAATTTTATATATGGGGTGTACTTCACCTTTTTTTAGGGGTTTTGTTTCAGGCTGAAGCTCAATACGATATAACGGTTTTGGCTTCTAAAGAATCTAACAATAAGTTTTAAAATCTTAATCTAATTCAACAACAGTAACTCCTTATTATCTAGAGCAGTGTGTTTTGTACGATGCTCTTCTTTTTATTGGAAGGCTGGCAGGTCCTTTCTCCGAAGGCGCGAAGTATAGCAGGTACTAAGCAAGGTTCTTGCTAGTGTGTTTGGATGTCTTTGTAATCTTCTAGTATTTTTAACTTCAATTTCTACCATTATGATATTTAAGTCATTGTGTATACATTCATTTCTAGTATACCATGGTGCACAGTTATCATCCTTAACATTTTAGACTGAGATCTCTGTATGATTTCAATATTGCTATTACTAGTGTTCCTCCATAATTGAATTCCGTAACTCCAAATTAGCTTTATTATGCTGTTGTGCAGTAGGACCTTGTATTTCAAGTTTAATGGGGATCTGAAATTGATGAGCCAGTACAGACAAAAAGCTTTTAATTTCATCTGAGTTCTTTTTGCTTCGACGTGTTTGCGCCATGTAAGCCGTCTATCTAAGTGTATCCCTAGGTAGGCGACTTCATTTGTATGAGTTATGGCGATATTATTTAGTGTAACTGTCGGGCATGTGCTTTTGTTAAGTGTGAAATATTACATGTTTACATTTGGACTCATTAACTTTCATGCGCCAGTTAGATAACATTTTTCAACAAGTACTAAATGCTCCCCTAAATCTGTGGATGCCTTAATTGAGTTTCGATTACGGCTTAGGATAGCAGTATCGTCAGCAAATGTAGATGTCAACAACCGTGCACACAAATGAAACAAAATTACCAGGCTCGAATGATTACTAATAGCCCAAGCTTTGTATCTTTCTCACTTTTTCTTCACTCCTCTATATATAAATATGTACTTTATATACATTAGAGATAGTCGAATTTGTCACCGGTAAAATGTATAGCAAAAGTTTATTTCTACAAATCATTCTAAGCAATGGCGATGAACCGAATTTGTTCATCCAAATCCGACCCTGAAATCCTTGCGCTGTACTCTGTACTTACATCATCATTAACAGCAGAAATTACAATTCAACAACGTCCTGGGTTCTCAATGTCGAAATTTACAAATACTATATTCACAGAACATTTTAACACCTTAGTGTCTCATTTTAGTTGATTGATTTTTTAACGAAAGTTTTTTACGAAATGACTAGAAATGGCACGTACCATTTATTTAATAACTTTACACAATTTGACAATTTTTCTGGATTTTACACTTTGTATTGAAATACATTAACATTTACATTTACATGGTTTATTTATTATTTATTTAATAAAGAGCATTTTATTCCATTAGACACTTATTGTATTTAGTTTTTGCGTATTTTATTATCAATACCGACAGGTAAAAGGTGTAATGTATATATGCATAAATATCTTGTATATAAATGTAAAAATATTAATGATAGGTGATTTAAGATTTCATTGCACTGTTACCTTTTAATTACAATAATTTCCCGATTGAACAAAATGCGATATTTAGCTATTTTTGAGCTGCATATGAAATGTAAGAATAACCAATATCAAGTAACATACATAATTGTCATACCACACCAAAGAATACCGGCGATGATTTTGGAACGAATTTAGAATAAGTGGATGTGTTAGATGATTCTAGGGGCAGAGTTAATGTAAATCCGTAAAGTTATAATTTTGTTTGTGGAATTTTACATTTGATACGAAGTGTACTCTATGGCTCATAGTGTATCAAAAGGTAAGATTATCTTAAAGTTCGAATCACCTAGCTTGACATACTTCCCATACAAAAATCTGCCGAAAAGCCGATTCTGACTTTAAAATTATCTTAACTTTTGTTGTAAATGTAGGCTAAAATATATTCATAGAACTCTTTAATCATTGAGGAGCACATTTCAATTAAATTTTCTTTCAATTTCGTTCAATGAATTACTAAAATAACCCATTAACTCTGTGGTTGGTTAGCAACTGATAAATTGTAATTTTGAGTATTTTAGAATTTACCATATGCTGATTGGCCATTTAGCCACAATATCTATTCCTTTCAATTCTGTTCAAACACATTTCGATCTACTCTAATGTATATTTACATATAGATTTTGTTCGCAAATTGACAATCTATGGACAGTGTGGAAGCTAATACACCCAGGCTCCATATTTTTCGTTTTCTCTATTGGTGTGTTGGTCAACTCATGCGACCATTTATTTTTGCTTATTGGTTTACCAAAAGAAATGCAAACAACCATTAACCAGAAACTTAATCAATTGGAACTCGCATAGACTTGCAAATTGTCAATGCAGCAATAGGAATGTTGCAAAATTAATCGATGAACGAAAGACAGGCGGACCAACGAAAGACAGATCATCTGGGATTAGAGCCGATAAAGTACTTCTACATAGACACACATATAAGTTGAATGCAGCAGTAATAGTAGCATCATCATTTGGTATTGAGGAATACAAATGAACAAATGTTTTACTCGATTCCATGCTGATTCAATTTCAGGTACTCGTACGTATGTAGCTAACCACATTATGTGGGTAAAAGAAAAGCGATGTTAGATGACAACGGTAATGACAGCATAGGACAATATTGCATCTTAAATTCAGGGGCTAGACGAAAACGTACCATCCAACTAATGACGAGTTAGATAACAAACTAAGTAATGGCAAACATTATGATAGAGGGAGAGAAAAAAGAGAAAGACAAGATGTTCTATGGAGTACCACCATTATTGAATGCCAATGACTATGATGATGTACTTTATTGTTTCATTCGTATATGTATTTACTATAAAAGATGATTGAAACTGAATCGTTGGTAATTGTAAATGTGCGTTGAATGAAACTGTGACATAGGTAGGTAAGGAAGGATGGAAGAATTATTCATTTGGCATTTTATTGTCAATAAATAAATTCTTCAGATGATTGAATTTATTGGCGTTTTAGAAATTCTTTATATAACAGTAGGGGGAATTCAAATCAAATAAGGAATAATACGCGTACGTATAAGAGATTATGAGAAAGGAAATATGCATGCAAATTGATGACAATTGTATGCAACATATCTGTTCACTTCGTTTGCGTAATTCTATTCAATCTGTTTACAATTAATTGCAAATAATGTGGTGAAGTATAAGCAAAATTATTTCTATGCATATCTATTCTATTAAACCCTCCAAACGTTTTTCATTACAATAATCAATTGTATAATGAAACTGAGAGTGACGCCAAAGAATTCTACGCAAGACACATCTACTCATACATGTACTTAAGGGAGCCAAAAACAGAAGTGACAATTACAAAGTTACCAGAATGCAATACATGCAAGATAGTTATGTATATATGCACATATATATATATATATATATATATATATATATATATATATATATATATATATATATATATATATATATATATATATATATATATATATATATATGCATAACAACCTAATCCGAGTGTACGTGAGGTAGCCAGCCACACTATGAACTACCGTGACTATCTCGGAAGTAAATGACAGCAACAGCAGCACAACGTGGGCAATTGTATTTATATGTTGTTGCTATTGCTGCTGTTGTTGTTGTTGTCAACGACTAGAAATCGAAATCACAAAATGGTAGTACCACTATGCATATAAATACATAATATGTATGTACGTACAGACGTACAAACAGAAAGGATTTGATGTGCACTGAGGCGTACTCGCAACATTATGCGGTTTAGGACATTTACCATTCGCCTCCAATCACACAATTGACAGGTTGATGCACGAATACATGATTATTGTAAAGTCGTAGCGCATAGAACTGTGTAAATAATAAATAATAATATTCATGAATCGATATTTTCGAAACAAACTTTTTTATAGGTATGTTGGTGCTTATGTATATTAGAGTGAGTCAAACATTTTCAACGTCATTTGGGTATAGTTTCAAGAGTTCTTCGAAATAGAAATGCACAAAAGATTCATAGATCAAATATTACTGATTTAAACAGGTATGCTATCCATTTTTAAGAAATTAGTCCAAATACAGCGGAAATATGTAACTGGATTTTTAATTTGGATAAGAATGTAGATATAATAAAATTTAACTGGACTTTTTTGCCTTTACCTCTCTAATACGTGAGACCAACTGCAGCTTCTCCTAGAAGTTCTTTGAAAAAATATCACTGTGGGGCGTTTTACTATTTCATAAATATGTTCTACAATAAATTCACATAGAAGAATTCTGAAGAAAGTAAAGTTCTAATTTATCACTTGTAAAATCATATAGAGAGAAAATTGATCATTTCAAAGGCATCATTCTTAAACCTATTCATTTTTACTTAAAATCATTCCCGTTATTACCATTACCATTAACTTTGTTTCTTCTTAAATTTTTTACCCGCTCTAATCTACATACAATTGTTTATACCGTGTGCAATCAGAGGAATAAACTTAGTTGTGAGCAATATTAAATTTTAAGGTATTTGCTTCCTAGTTTTAGAAGCCCAATTGTTCTATTTAAAAACTGTCAAATATAAATTTGAACAAAAATGAGATTTGTTTAGTCGAACCTCAACCGTTTTACAATTTGGAACGCATAGAAACAATGCTTCCAACAAGACGGCCACATAAAGTATGACCCAGATTTGGGTCTATGACAAGAAAAGTTCCAAGCACGCGTATTTTCAGGATTTGGCAATGTCAACTGATCTTTAAAATCACGTAATATATCGTAGTTGGACTTTTTTACGGGAATAAAAGGCAGTAGAACTGGTTTTTGTTGACAAACTTACGACAGTACAGTATATAAATACAAAGCTACATATAGGCAACATATTGATACTAAAATTTGATTAAAATCTGAATTGAAAGTGAGTTTTTACTTAATGCATGAAACAAGGAAATAAACAAGATTGTGTAAAATGTTCATACTTTTAAGTTGCCACTACAGCTCTCAGCAATGAATCTGATATCCGCTGTGTTTTAGAGTTTTAGAGGGAAAACTCTATATTTATACCCTGCATAATGAAATATGCAAGGTATATTCATTTCGGTCAGATGTTTGTGTCCACTTGAAGGAATCTCCGGACATATATATATAGATATATATTCGAGATCAGCGTCGCTTAAATTTTCGATTTAACGATGTCCGTCCGTCCGTCTGTCTGTCACCTGGCTGGTTCGCACGATAACTTGAGCAAAAATTGAGCTATTTCGACGAAATTTAGCATACGTAACCTTTGATCCAAGGGTACGGAGGGGATTGATATTGGGCATGATCGGTCAATAGCCACGCCCACACCAAGCATTCAAAGCGACTAACCTTGGAATTTTCAAAATCTTTAACTTGCTATAACTCACATAATATACCACTTGGGACAACAATATTTAGCACATAGAGTTATATTATGCTACTATATAATCTCGCTAAAAGTGGGTGAGCCACGCCTACTTTTTAGCGTAGCTCTCATATAAAGTGTCTGTACTTCTTTTAAATTGAAACAGCTGTAACTTCTACAATCTTCTGTTCAG
Source organism: Megamerina dolium (assembly GCA_963854835.1). NCBI lineage: Eukaryota > Metazoa > Arthropoda > Insecta > Diptera > Megamerinidae > Megamerina > Megamerina dolium. The sequence goes on from OY978528.1 coordinate 39,641,218, forward strand.
AATAACCAGAATTAACACTTTGATTAATATCGTAGTCGGAAATAATCTTGCAAAAAATCAGTGTGCCACGCCCACTTCTTATTGGGGCTCCCATACAAAGTTGAGGAAATTAAACTAAAATTTTAAGCTCCATAACTTACAAACCATTTAGCGTAGGACAACGAGATTTAAGGTATGGATTAGTATTTTACGAGCAACTAGGCTCATAGAAAATGGGCGTGTCATGCCCACTTTTTATTGTATCCCCCATACAAATTTTAAATTGAAGCAGCTGTAACTTCGGCAATCTTCTGTCTAGAATAACCATAATTGACACTTAAATTAATATCGTAGTCGGAAATAATCTGGCAAAAAATCAACATGCCACGCCCACCATTGTATGGGGCTACCACACAAAGTTGCGAAAATTTTTAAAAATTTAAACCGCTATAACTTACGAACTATTCAACGTAGGACAAACAAATTTAAGGTGTGGATTAATATTGAAAAATTAATTGGATTTACAAGAAAGAGATAAGCCACGCCCACTTTTTATATAGCTCCCACACTAAGCCTCGGAATTATCTTAAAATCCTTTAAATTATCCCTTTTACAACCCTCATAACATACAAAGTACTTCGTAAAATTCAACCATATTTCGGATGTAAATTAGTAGTATATGCCAAAATTGTTTTTCAAAAAGTGGAAATAAAAGAAAAAGATGGATATTCGAGTAAACTTTTTATATATATATCTACATATGCAGAGTATAATTTGGTCGGCCCCAGCCGACTGTAAGGAGATTTTTTTAGAGAAAAAATTGGTTTTGTTGTTCATGAGATTCATTTATCAATTTCATTCAATGAAAAAAAAACTGCTCCAAAAAAGAAGGAGCTTAGTTCAGAATAAGGTAGTAAACGTCCAGCAAGGAGGGAGACCTGCTCCCAGTGGAATGATCAAGTGTTGGCCGACTTGAAAGCGCTTGGGATTTACAACTTGTCATGGTATATGTAATATTGTTTTTGACTAGTATTTGTACTCCAATAGAATAAATACGATTGGCTCTGTAAATAATTTTCACATATTTGACATATTTCTCCCCTAATGATTTCTAACTAAAACTTAACACTAACATATTTTAGCAATAAGGTCATGTAATTATGTACAAATATTTGTAGGTATTTTTATATGCAGGTAAAAAGTTGACATTTCGTTTCAAATATACTTGTATAATATAATAAAAATCAACAAACACAAAAAAAAAACCCTAATATAAAGCCTAAGAATACTCATTCTGACAGTATGTGTTTTCATTAAATATTAATAGTCGTTTATTTTAAGTGTTAAATAAGGACATTTAATACTATCCCTGCATCTATGCACATACATATACATATACATATACATAGGATACAAAAACACTTTGTCCTAAACGAATCTCATAGGACATATTGGTAGTACCGTGTACATATGTAGTCGATTGTAGTATGAAAAATCTCCTTACAGTCGGCTGGGGCCGACCAAATTATACCCTGCATATGTAGAGGTATATATAAAAAGTTTGCTCGTATATCCATCCTTTTCTTCCACTACTTTGTATAGGACCTACATTAAGAAGCAGGCGTACCTCACCAATTTTGGAGGATCAATTTCTGCCTATAATACTAAACTACATAGGTTGCAATGGGTTGACCTAGGCGTATTAATTAGTAAGTTATGGGTGTTTTAATGTTTAAGATAAATCCGAGACTTTGTACGGAAGCTATATAAAAAGTGGGCATGACTTATCTCTTTCTTGTATATCTAATTAATTTTTCAATATCAATCCACACCTTAAATTTGGTTATTCTACGCTGAATAGTTTGCAAGTTATGGAGCTTAAAAGTTTAATTTAATTCCCTCAACTTTGTATGGGAGACCTATGAAGGAGTGGGCGTGGCACACTGATTTTTTGCCAGATTTTTGCCGACTACGATATTAATTTAAGTGTCAATTATGGTTATTCTAGACAGAAGATTGCCGAAGTTACAGCTGTTTCAATTTAAAATTTGTATGGGGGCTACGATAAACAGTGGGCGTGGTGCGCCCATTTTCTGTGAGCCTAGTTGCTCGTACAATACTAATCCATACCTTAAATCTCGTTGTCCTACGCTAAATGGTTTGTAAGTTATGGAGCTTAAAAGTTTTAGTTTAATTCCCTTGACTTTGTATGGGAGACTCATGAAGGAGTGGGCGTGGCACACTGATTTTCTTCCAGATTTTTGCCGACTACGATATTAATTTAAGTGTCAATTATGGTTATTCTAGAAAGAAGATTACCGAAGTTACAGCTGTTTCAATTTAAAATTTGTATGGGGGCTACGATAAACAGTGGGCGTGGTGCGTCCATTTTCTGTGAGCCTACCTTACCACACCTTAAATCTCGTTATTCTACGCTGAATAGTTTGCAAGTTATAACCGGTAACATTTTTTTTAATTTCCGCAACTTTGTATGGGAGACCCAAAAAGGAGTGGGCGTGGCACACTGATTTTCTGCCAGATTATTTCCGACTACCATGTTAATCTAAGTGTCAATTATGGTTATTCTGGACAGAAGATTGTAGAAGTTACAGCTGTTTCAATTTAAAAGAAGTACAGACACTTTGTATGAGAGCTACGCTAAAAAGTAGGCGTGGCTCAACCACTTTTGGCGAGGTTATATAGTAGTATAATATAAGTCTATGTGCCAAATATTGTTGTCCCAAGTGGTATATTATGTGAGTTATAGCAAGTTAAAGATTTTGAAAATTTCGAGGTTAGTCGCTTTGAATGCTTGGTGTGGGCGTGGTTATTGACCGATCATGCCCAATATTAATCCCCTCCGTACCCTTGGATCATAGATTACTTATGCCAAATTTCATCGAAATAGCTCAATATTTACTCAAGTTATCGTGCGAACCAGCCAGGTGACAGACAGACGGACGGGCGGACGGACGGACGGACGGACGGACGGACATCGTTAAATCGAAAATTTAATCGACGCTGATCACGAATATATATCCATGTCTATATCTCCGGAGATTCCTTCAAGTGGACACAAACATCTGACCGAAATGAATATACCATGCATATTGCATTATGCAGGGTATAAAAAGGCATAAGCATAAGCATATTATTTAATGTTATAGTCCTTTTATTTTGAAGTAAGTATATCCTTTGTGTAATTGGGATTTTGTTGTCTTAACATTTCATTGACGCACGCAAATAAAATGAATTGACTCACACACACACACAAGTGTACACAAAAAGTTGACCAGACCTGTCTGTAGTCAATATTTAATAAAATATTAAACTAAATATTTAGTCTTATATCGAAAACAAAGTATGAAGTAATAGAAACGATACGTAGAAACCACATAAAAGATGAAAACTTATCTCAATTTACCATCTTAGGTATAATTGATACTTTTTATTGTCCAATGTGAATGTGAATTTTATTATTCGTTTTTTTTTTTTTGTTAGCCAATGGCAGACACATCAATTATCCTTTATATTTTTGTCTATTTTCAACACCTAATATTTGAGCAAAGCTAACTATCCTACCAAAATAAGACTACACCACACTAACAACCCAACAAGCCTCTAGAGGTAGTGGTTGCGGTGGTGTTGGTCTGATAATGTTTTCCATGAAAAAATACGCATACACACACATCAATAAAAACCTAAAAAAGGGCAAACTAAATTAAATTGATATATGTGTGTTCCAATAGACAAATACGTGCATATAATATATTCCTATAAAATCCATTAAACTAAATGAAATTCATTCCCCGTGGCGCAGAAAACGAAAAATATAAAAACCAAAAAAAAAAAAAATGAAAGTAAAAATAAAATAAACGAAAGTATAAAAAACATCAATTTAATAGTACATTTATACAAATACTATATATATATATATATATATATATATATATATATATATATATATATATATATATATATATGTATGTATAGAAAGGGTGAACCATCAATTGGCTTATTCAATATTTCTTAAAAATTACACAAAAAAAAAAAATGGAAATATATATTCCGGCAAGTGTGATATGTATGTGGGATTGTTGAATACGTATATGGTTTTGGGTTGTTTCGATCATTTCATCTCTAACTTCAACCAAATGATGAAAACTGAAAAATTCATTATAATACCCAGGAATGCCTTACAAAGGGATAAAGTGTACGACCCATTAATTTTTAATAAAAAAATAAATAATTTTAATTACCAATTAATTTTTACTACTCAACATTTTTTCTGAACATACATATATCATAGAGGCTCCACTACGAAATTTATATATTTATAAATTACGTCCCCATAGCTTCTAGAGTTCATTTGGAGTGGTCAAATATATAACCTACTCCCATTAATATTGACTGCTTAATACTTTTTTAAACATATTTGCTCCATATCCTTACTTTTCCTACAAAATTGGCTTAGAACACCCGAAAATCAACAATAATCTCATAATTGCTCAGAAATCGCCCATTAAGCAGTGAAATGTATGCCTCAACATTTTTCCCAAAAAATATTCTTAAATTTTTTGCGCGCTTGTTTAGCGTTATAGCCAATAATAATTTTTACCTTCGAAGAAAAATAAATCAACAATACCGCCGCTTTAAGAAATTCTGTAAACATTTTTTTTTTTTTTTTTTTTTTTTTTTTTTTTTTATGTGGCACTTAAAGCCCCAAAGGGCTCATTGGCCGAGCTTCTCTTCCATTACTGTTGTGCGTCTTAAATTTGGACAGTATTAGAAGGGACCTACTTATTTTAGCCGGTTCCGAACGGCAGAACACTTGTGACATCACTTTTTCTGAGCTTTGTCACAGAGTTCTTTAAGAAGCTTTTTCATGGCAAGTCGTTACTGTCGGAAGAATTGCCAATTGCTTGCCGACAGGTGGGTACCATTCGAAAGAAAAATCTTATCGATATTAAATTTGTTACGCATCAGCCGGGGATTGAACCACGACCTACAGATCAGAAGGCGAACACACTAACCACTGAGCTACGGCACCCACGGCACGGCTGTAAACATTTACACTCTCAAAATATATTGGCTTCTCTACGACTACGTCAGAATCGTCTGTTCTTACAAGATTACTACTTTCACAAAATCTATTGCACCTACACTGCTAAAAAGCTTAATAAGTGAAGAAATATCGAACAGAATAGATATTTATTTTAAATTCTACATAAAAGTAAGTCAATTAATCCATGTAAGCAAATATTAAATAATCTGCGATCTTGCGCACTTAATTTCAATTGACATTGCTATTATATAATTGTATATATACAATTGAATAATAGCAATGTGAATAGTAATTTATCACAGACATTTCGGAAAGATGTACTAAGAAATTTCTAACATTAATGAGACGTAACGCGATCCATTTCACTTTACGCAGATATGATACGATATTAGCAATGCAAAAGGCTGCCAGTGTCAAAAACGGGGAAAAAAAAAACATCTACTCCACAAAGGTTCCAGCCGATGGTCTACTCTTTATGAATATTTATGTATATGTGTAGGAGTATATATCTCATTTCCTCCCTCTATCTCCGTCTCTCTCCGTCACCCTCTACCTCTATCTCAATTTCCACTTTTATCTTTGGCAAAAAACCATCAGTTTTTATTTTTTATTGTATTCAGTTGATATGTGGTTGCTGTTGGAAATGAAAAAAAAAAAAAAAACAAGAAATAAAAACGCAATAAAAAACAAAAGTGGGCTACGTGTTTCACTATTTATGATTATCTGAAACATGCCAGAGCGCCGACTGAATTATTTATGTGTTCGTTATTTTTTGTATTTTATTTTTTGCCTTGTTGCACAATACAACACAATTGTTTCATTCTAACTAAAAATGAATAATAACAATAAGAGAATATGAACGCGCACATAAGTAAAACTAAAGCAGACAATAGAAAATCTACTGAGAGTGAGATACATAGAAGGAATGAGAGATGGAGAGAAAAGCGAGAGATAATGTCGATATAAAAATCCCAGAATCGTAGTCGACATTGTAATAAAATATAGTATATAGTTGCTCACAAAGTCCACACGAGCTATCTACAAAACAGACAAGCGAACAAAGAGAGTGAGCGAAAGAAGCGAAACACACAAAAAACGACGTATCCGACGTTAGTCCGCACCAAATCCGGTTATCCTGAAACGATGCGATATCTAGCAGCAGCACCGCAAATTACCAAGCAGCAAGCTGTGGTAAAAAAATCCGTTCCAAACGAGACTTACCACATTCTACATTACACGTATTATGAGCATGTGCACCCTCTCGCTAGTTTGGTTAGACAGACAACTGTGACGTGTGACCGTTCAGCGAGCATAGAAAACAAATACGACTAAATACTATCTGCATATATTCGTTTTGGTAAAAAAACAAAACAACGTTTGGAAATTAAAATTGTATGAGCTACTAAATAACCGAATGAATGTGGAAGCGTTGGTACGTGGAAATGGCATATAATAACCACCACCAAGATAGACATTTGAATAAACAAGTTCATGACACGAGATGTCAAGCGCAAGCGAAACCTCATCCGACATGCGTTGACATCACGCCTACGCATTAAACGAAATGAAATCGTGCAAATTTTTTGGCTTTGTTTTGTGATCACATGCGGTCGCTAGGTCAATTGGTTGGTGGTCGATTTTGGTCGCATGAATTAAGCGCCTATTTGAATATTAATCAGTCGTGACACAAAATTGCGAATCAAATCAATACCCACAATTTCAATATTGTAAATAAGGTTAGAATAATTAAAGAAGAATAATTAATTGGTTTATAATGATCCTTCTATAATGTTTGGGAAGTCTATGCAACCGTTCCCTCGAACATACCCTATGGGATAAATAAGAATCAAATAAATATCACACTTTTTCCAGGATCGATAGTAGACTTGTTTTGCCTATTGTGATTCGTTCAAATCGTTTTGAGTAACCATGCAAAAAAGCTTACCAATAGTTTAAGTCTCGGGAATTCTTTAATAGGGACCGCAGCAATATTGCTCACAACTATATGAAGCACTGATGAGTATTCCATTTCACATTCATTTTAAAAACGGCGGAAACTTTCGTGAGAAAAAATGCTTCCATATTTTCTTTACAAAAGGTCAATTTGGCTTTAAATTTTAGGTGGAAGTTTCTTCGAAAACTAGTCACACTACTCAACAACTCGATTTTCGGTGAGGTAGTGGTTTTATCGCTAATTGTAACCGTAGGAATCAGATCCACAACCATCCAGCCAGACTATATAAAAAAATTGAGTGTAAGGAAAATCTATAGGTAAAGAGTGAAATTGCATTTAATTAAACAAGACTAACTATGTAATGAGTAAGATAAAATCTGCCTATAAAGAAATCCAAATTGAATGAGGTTTGGTAAAAAAAAATATTTTAAGAATGATTATCAGTTTCTTCTTCTTCTTATGTAGCCATAACAACCGAATATCGATTTAGGCCGAAAATAACATGCTTCGCCAGCCATCTCTGTTCTTCGCTAGCTGGCGCCAATTAGAAATTCCAAGCGCCGTCAGGTTCTCCAGTACTTGGTCTTTCCACCGGAGGTTTGGTCTTCCTCTTCTGCGCCGTCCTCCAGCGGGTTCCGAATATAACACCTTCTTAGCTGGAGCGTGTTCTTCCATTCGCCCGACATGATCTAGCCAGCGCAGCCGCTGGATTTTGATGCGCTTTACTATGTCAATATCGGCATACAGCTCGTACAGCTCATGGTTGTACCTTATTCGGTACTCGCCACCAACGCAAATAGGTCCGAAGATCCTGCGTAGGACTTTTCTCTCGAAAACTCCAAGCATTCGCTCATCCGAGGTGGAAATTGTCCAGGATTCAGCGCCATATGTTAGGACAGGCATGATGAGAGACTTGTAGAGTGTAGTTTTCGTTCTTCGAGAGAGGGCTCGACTTCTCAATTGCTTACTCAGCCCAAAGTAACACCTGTTAGCAAGAGTTATCCTACGCATGATCTCCAAGCTGACGTCATTACTGCTGTTAATGCTGGTTCCAAGATAGACAAAGTCCCTTACTATTTTAAAAGCGTAGTTGTCAACAGTGACGTGCTGTCCAAGACGCCGGGACTCTTTGTTTGTTGACACTAGATACTTCGTCTTGCCCTCGTTCACCGTGAGATCCATCCGACGCGACTCTCTTTCCAACTCTGAGAATGCTGCACTGACTACTCGCGTGTTCATGCCGATTATGTCAATATCGTCGGCATACGCTAACAGCATGACACTTTTGTTGAAGATAGTGCCATTATGTCGTAGATCAGCAGCTCGTATTATTTTCTCCATAATAAGATTGAAGAAGTCGCACGATAACGAATCACATTGTCTGAAACCCCGTTCGGTATTGAACGGTGCGGAGAGGTCCTTCCCAATTTTCACTGCACAACGGGAGTTATGCAGTGTCATTCTACAAAGTCGAATGAGCTTTGCAGGAATACCGAACTCAGACATTGTTGCGTAGAGTTAATCCCTTACCGGACTGTCGAAAGCGGCTTTATAATCAACAAATAGGTGGTGTGTGTCGATCTGTTTTTCTTGGGTCTTCTCCAGGATTTGGCGCAGTGTGAAAATCTGGTCGATGGTGGATTTACCAGGTCTGAAGCCACACTGATAAGGTCCAATCAGGTTGCTGAGCATAGGCTTCAACCTTTCACACAGTACGCTCGATAGAACCTTGTATGCGATGCTCAGCAGACTTATTCCACGGTAGTTGGCGCAAATTGTGGGGTCTCCTTTTTTATGTACAGGACAGAGAACACTGAGCCTCCAATCATCAGGCATGCTTTCATCCGACCATATTCTGCTTATGAGCTGGTGCATGCGGGTGAGCAGCTCATCGCCTCCGGTCTTAAACAACTCGGCAGGCAGGCCATCAGCACCTGCAACTTTGTTGTTCTTCAGCCTTAAAATGGCCGTTTCAACCTCGTCATAGTCGGGTGGTGGAATATCAACACCATCATCTGTAATTGCGGTTATCGGGCAAACTCCTCCACTGGCGGAATTGTTCGTAGCATCGCCATTCAGTAACGTGGAGAAGTGTTCCCTCCATAGGCTCAGTACACTCTGGACATCCGTAACCAGATTCCCATTTCTATCACGACAAGAAGAGGCTCCGGGATTTAAACCTCCACTCAGGCGCTTGATCTTTTCAAAGAATTTTCGAGTCTCATTCTTGTCGGTACACATCTCTATCTCCTCACACTCGCGTCTTTCCAACTCCCTCTTCTTGCGCCTGAAAAGACGTCTCTCTGCACTCCTTTTCTGTCTATACCGCTCCTTAACAGCTCGCGTTGCGCCTGCACGCAGGGTTTTTCTGTAGGAGGCGTCTTTCTCTGCGGTAGCGTCGCGACACTCCTGATCATACCACTTATTCCTCAGAGGCCGGTAGTAACCGATTACTTCCTCGGCAGCAGTAGTCATGGAGTGTGATAAATGTTTCCACCGTGCGCATGTATCATCAAGTGGGGGAGTGTTCTGCATAAGCAGATCCGATAGTCGAGTGGAAAATGCATCTGCTGTCTCTGGTGACCGCAGCTTACTGACGTCGAGCTTTCTCTGTGTGGGACTTCTCTTGTTATTTGCGACACATAGGCGTGTGCGCACCTTAGCTGCAACAAGGTAGTGATCCGAGTCGATGTTGGCACCACGGATCGATTTCACGTCCATCACACTGGAAGCATGCCTTCCGTCAATCACCACATGATCAATTTGGTTTCTTGTACGTTAATCTGGAGACAGCCATGTCGCTTTGTGGATGTCGAGATGCTGGAATCTGGTACCACCAATTACCATGTTTCGTGCTGCGGCGAAGTCGATCAGCCTCATTCCGTTATCGGAGGTGTTCTGGTGGAGGCTGAATTTTCCGACAGTTGGACCAAAGGTACCTTCCTTGCCTACCCTAGCATTAAAGTCGCCAAACCCGATATTGATATCGTGGCGGAGCAGCGGTCATAAGCTTCTTCGAGGCGCTGGAAGAAGCTCTCCTTGGTCACATTGTCCTTCTCATCCGTCGGAGCGTGGGCACATATAAGGCTGATGTTGAAAAATTTTGCCTTGATGCGGATTGTGGCCAGCCGTTCGTTCACAGGCGTGAACTGTGAGACAAGATGTCGTAGTCTCTTGCTGACCAAAAATCCACATCCTAATTCGTGCCTTTCAGCATGGCAACTGTAGTAAATGTCACAGGTCGCTCTTTTGGAGCAGCCCTGTCCCGTCCATCGCATTTCCTGGAGAGCGGTGATGTCAGCTCTGTATTTTTCGAGGACATCAACCAGCTGGATAGAGGCACCCTCCCTATAAAGGGATCGGACATTCCAGGTGCATATCCGTAAATCGTTGTCCTTTTTTCGTTTGCGGGTGTCATCAACAAAAGCGGTAGTCCATATCCGAGGCGTATTTGTTTTTTTCATTGGGGGGTTTTTTTATGTGGCGGGTCCCAAACCCAACGCACAACCTCTAACCGTCTTCCTGGCACCCGCTGGGAGGTTGCCCGGTGGTCGCCACATGGAGGGCCCCCATTAATAATAATGAAAGCGCCATCACAGAGTAAGCAGAGCAAGCTATATGACTACCCCTCATTAACAAATAAAGGTATCATCACATAACGCTCAGATCAAACTACATGACAGCCAGTGAGTTGACTTGTGATGAGTTCAACAAGATTGCGCTAGCCCCACCCGGTTGAGGCAGTTAGACACGTTACCTTGCGAAAACACCACCAAACCACCTGATTATCAATTTATCGATTGTAAATATTTCTCTAGATATTAGAAGTTCCGACTGGCAATATTTAATGTTAAAGTCGTATGTTCTATTATCAATTATCAATTTATCGATTGTAAATATTTCTCTAGATATTAGAAGTTCCGACTGGCAATATTTAATGTTAAAGTCGTATGTTCTATTTAAAGATAATTTTAATTTTATAGTATAAAATGTATTTATGAATTTATTAAATAACATTAAATATTACTATTCCTACTACTATTTGAAGACGTTTAAAAATTTTCTATCCGTCTATACACAAACAGCAAATGTTCGTTAGATGTTTAATAGATAGATAGGTATTATTGTTCATTTTTATTGGAACATATCATATTCTGTATCTTCCGTTAGAAGATGTATTTATGAATTTATTAAATAACATTAAATATTACTATTCCTACTACTATTGGAAGACGTTTAAAAATTTTCTATCCATCTATACACAAACAGCAAATGTTCGTTAGATGTTTAATAGATAGATAGGTATTATTGTTCATTTTTATTGGAACATATCATATTCTGTATCTTCCGTTAGAAGAAAAGACTGCCAAAATCATGACACCAAAGTTTCTGGATGTTCTTTTGCTTCCAAGTCATTCCAGAAGTAGTTAAATCCATCTGGACCGGCGAGATTAAATTTTTCTTATCGAAAAAAATAGCACCTCTCCATTCGGAGGTCCATTTCATAGGCTTTTTTGTGAATTTTAGTCTTGCATCTGTATTTTCCTTTTGTCAGTGTCTTTTTTTAACGAAACATGCTATGTTCCAACCGTAGCTCAGTGGTTAGTGTGTTCACCTTCTGATCTGTAGGTCGTGGTTCAATACCCGGCTGATGCATAACAAATTTAATATCGAAAAGATTTTTCTTTCGAACGGTACCCACCTGTCGGCAAGCAATTGGCAATTCTTCCGACAGTAACAATTTGCCATGAAAATGCTTCTAAAAAGAACTCTGTGACAAAGCTCAGAAAAAGTGATGTCACAAGTGTTCTGCCGTTCGGAACCGGCTAAAATAAGTAGGTCCATTCTAATACTGTCCAAAATTTAAGACGCACAACAGTAATGGAAGAGAAGCTCGGCCAATGAGCCCTTTGGGGCTTTAAGTGCCACATATTTATTTTATTTTTTTGCTATGTTCCAACAAAAATGAACAATACCATTTACACGGATATGTTGGAAGCAGAAATAATTACATTTCTCCAGGATTCACATCAAAATAAATTAGTTTTACGACAGGATAACACTTCAACCCACGTCTCACGGCATTCCATTCACTGGTTTGAAGAGGAAAAAATCTCCTTACAGACGGCTGGTCCGACCAAATTATACCCTGCATATGTAGATTTATATATAAAAAGTTTACTCGAATATCCATCTTTTTCTTTTATATCCACTTTTTGAAAATCAATTTTGGCATATACTACTAATTTACACCCGAAATATGGTTGAATTTGACGAAGTACTTTGTATGTTATGAGGGTTGTAAAAGGGATAATTTAAAGGATTTTAAGATAATTCGAGGCTTAGTATGGGAGCTATATAAAAAGTGGGCGTGGCTTATCTCTTTCTTGTAAATCCAATTAGTTTTTCAATATTAATCCACACCTTAAATTTGTTTGTCCTACGTTGAATAGTTCGTAAGTTATAGCGGTTTAAATTTTTTAAAATTTTCGCAACTTTCTATGGGAGCCCCAATAATAAGTGGGCGTGGCACGCTGATTTTTTGCCAGATTATTGCCGACTACCATATTAACCTAATTGTTAATTATGATTGTTCTAGACAGAAGGATGCACAAGTTACAGATATGTCAATTTAAAAGAAATTCGGTCATTTTTTATGGGGGGTACTATAAACAGTGGGCGTTGCTCGTCCATTTCCTGCGAGTCTAGTTGCTCTTACAATAGTAATTCACACCTTCAATCTGTTTGTTCTTCGCTGAATAGTTTGCAAGTTATAACCGGTACCATTTTTTTTTAATTTCCGCAACTTTTTTATGGGAGACCCAAGAAGGAGGGGGCGTGGCACACTGATTTTCTGCCAGATTATTTCCGACTACGATATTAATCTAAGTGTCAATTATGGTTGTTCTGGACAGAAGATTATGAAGTTACAGCTGTTTCAATTTAAAAGAAATACAGACACTTTGTATGGGAGCTACGCTAAAAAGTAGGCGTGGCTCACCTAGTTTTTGGCGCGGTTATATAGTAGTATAATATAACTCTATGTGCCAAATATTGTTGTCCCAAGTGGTATATTGTGTGAGTTATAGCAAGTCAAAAATTTTGAAAATTCCGAGGTTAGTCGTTTGAATGCTTGGTGTGGGCGTGGCTATTGACCGATCATGCCCAATATCAATCCCCTTGGATCAAAGGTTACTTATGCCAAATTTCGTCGAAATAGCTCAATATTTACTCAAGTTATCGTGCGAACCAGCCAGGTGACAGACAGACGGACGGACATCGTTAAATCGAAAATTTAAGCGACGCTGATCACGAATATATATCTATGTCTATATCTCCGGAGATTCCTTCAAGTGGACACAAATATCTGACCGAAATGGATATACCTTGCATATTGCATTATGCAGGGTATAAAAATACCATTAATGATATGGGTAATACTCAGTCCTGACTTAAATCCTACTGGACACACTAGCTAAAAATGTTTATAAAAATTGATATGAATTTTCCAGCGTTAGCGAACTAAAGAGGGCATTAGGGAGACCTGGGAAAAAATTCGTGATGATTCTTCCAAAAACTTAACGAAAGTATGCTAAATCGCATTTTCGATTTAATTAAATATAATGGAGCAAAATAAAATATTAAGAAACATTTTTTCATTAGTTTTGTTAGTTTTTTGATATTATTTATAGCATTTGGCTAAACGAAATGCACCACTATATTATATAATATTATTATTATGGTACTAAAATTCCAGTGAAATTTGTAACTTTTTTTTTTTGGTTTTATAGTAAAGTATATATTTAATTCATTCATAGAGATTTTTGTGGTTGTTTCCAATTTTAGTGTTATAATTGTCAAAAAAATCACATTCGGCTAAACGAAGTGCGCGCACTGTACGTGTACGTACGTGAATAAAACCACAGTTTGAAATTACACGATTTTCAGTTTAGATCTCAAATCGAATGTTACTTAAGTTAATTCTCTTATTCCTATTCATATTTATTTTTCTTCCTTTTGCAAGTTGATTTAAATATGAAAAATTCACCTTAATCCTTATGGGATGTAAAAGATAATATCTTATATACTTTGACTTATTTTTGTGCTCCACCATAATAGTTGTTCCATTTAAACAATCCTAAGCATTTGTGTTGTTCAAGATTCCATTACAAGGGTATTTATAATGACGTAAGTACAACAAAAGTTCTCACTCTATAGTCCGCACACAAACACACACGTCACACACATGTAAGTAATCATATATGTAGATATTGTGTATTTTCATATTCTATTCATCTTATATTTATTATTGTTTTGAAGCAATCGAGACGTATAAATACGTTTACTCACATAAGCACACACATACACAGAGTCACAAACAAATCCCTTTTGCCAATATATGAGTATGAATGGGAACGCATCATGGTAGAAAATGTCTTTGTTTATTGGCTCAGTTTCTTTGCTTAAGGGATGACGAGCACGAATATTTCCATAGGGATTACATTCTCTCAATCGAACCATTACAATTCTGAGTATGATATTCTATGTGTGTGTTTGGGTAATATATATGTGAGTTTTTGAAAACAGCTCCTAGACAACTAGCTTTTTGTAAAACTTTAAATGTTGCCATCCATTCCTTATTCTCACAACTGAATATGTAATCATCTACAGAAAACGCTGAATAGAAATTTGTGTGCTTGTGTTTCTGTTTGTACAAAATGAATGTATCAGACAAATAAGGGAATTTTATTGATTCACTACTGATTCCATTTGCTTACTCATTGGTTGTTTGTGTTGTTATTGTTCTCGTTGTCTTTTCTGAATGCTTTAAGCAATATACGTACGTATACAGCACTTCGCATCGCATACAGTATTTTACAATGTGCACCATCATATATGTACATGCATATATTCCAACACTCGCACATACCCATATGTAGGTATATAGAGAACGAAGTGAAAAATTCCACAGCTTCACAATACGAAAATAGTTTTCATGCCTTAACAAATAAATCTTTGCACATTGGAATTTCTGAGGTACCCTTTTTATACATGCTCGTACATACATATATTCCATACCAAATACTATATGTATGTTACTTTCACCGGTCTCATATTTTTAATCTTCTCATTCACTTACTGCCTGGTTGGATGGCTACCTTCATTTCTGACTTAAATCTTGTAATGAGATTCAATTCAATTTAGCTGGGTAAATGCGAACAAAATGATATTGGGAATGATGACCGCCCTCGTAATCATCATCATCATCATCGGAATGAATCACACACACCATTATTCGGACATTGATCAAAAATTATTATCGTTTTTTTGTATACTGCTCATATGTGTGCGTATGTGAGAATGCGTAATTTCATTGAAATCGCATAAATACCTACGTACATACGACTACAATGTACCGAAAACTGCATATAAAATTGGACCAGCTATTATATATCTTTTGCAGAATGAAATTTTTCGATTAAAAATCTTGACCAAAAACCGAGAGAAAAAATTTTTAAAAAAATGTTTCATAATATGCAGTAAGTATTGTATTTTGGGCTGTAGGATATATACCTAGCTTCGGCAAGAGTATCGTTTTGAGCTTTGTTAATGCTAATGTACAAGTGATGTCATGTAATTTTGCTTCAAAGATATCTCTAGTGGAGGAAAGTGGTTCGAGATCGAGATCGAGTAGTATTACATTGATCCATCAATGGCTTCAGACTATTACGTCACTCGCACTGTCTGGTGGCACCTTTATAGAAGGCGAATGCAACTCTGACTTGATCAGTCAGCAGTCGATTCGTTATTCTTGTTCTTCTTTTTTTTTTCTCTATATACTTATTTTTTTCCTACACGAACAGTGCGCGCAATTTCTGTGCATTTATTTCTCGTAGTTTTTTTGTATAAAATTATCTTTAAAAAGTTCCAATTGCGGAACATAGTCAATTTAATAATCATAAATTAGTGCAATACTAAATTAGTGACGTTTATATATACCACAAGGTTTTTTATAATAAATAATATTACCAACGAATATACATATGTCGTGTGTTTTTTCTTCGTATAAAATGGTATATACATAAGAAACCATTAATTTGCAATTTACGTACTTTTCTCTATCGTCAATACGTAATTTCTCTCGATAACGAAAATGATGAAATTCATTAAAATTTGATTTAAACATACATTTTGAATAATGGTATTGGCCACCACAAGATTTGTCATCAATTATCAATAGCAGTGGACAAGATGAAGACGAAAAATGTCGCTACCAGCAAACATCATCAAAAAAACAAACATCGGCAACTGCATCAACAACACAATTTCACATGGCTGGATAAAGTGGGCAGAAATTTTAGATTACCGTTTAACAAGTTGATTTTATATTTAATTATTATCATTTGTTATTCTCTTATTTAAGAACGGTTAACCTAAAACAACTTTAATTTCTCTTAAAGCAAGAAGCAGTCGGTAATTGAAGCAGGCATATCAGACCATCAACTCAACCAAGGTATGAGCCCACCGGCATCTCTCTCACACGTTCAAAAGTGTTAAAATTACTTAAATTTCATATTTCTGTCCAATTATACTACTAAACTACGTACCAAATATTGCTGTCCTAAGGAATATATTAAGTAACTTATGATGACTTAAAAATGAGTTAAATCCGTGGTGAGTCTCTTTAAATGCTGCGTGAGGATGTTAAAGTTGACCAATTCCATCCGCCAAATTTCGCCGAACAACCTCAATATTTGTTCAAGTTAACGGATGAACCAACTATATACAATATTTACTTTTGTATTTCTCTAGTAACATCTGAGCAAAATGGATTCATATTTACGCTTATATTCGGGATATAAAAGAGATGGTCCTCAAAACGCTTCACCCTGAATACCTTTTACAAAGCCTTCATTCAAAAGTCAACGATTTTATGTGAGGTTATTTCTCTTCCAAAAAACATCGGATAGATGTTTTATCGAAGCAATTACTTCCTTCATTTCTCATTTTCAGAGGCACAAAAGAAGTTTATGACTCATACCAGCATAGAGTTTCTGATTTTTATTTCCTGAAGGCCTCATAGCAGCTATATCGAAGCAATCACTCGCAAAATTAAGTATTTGAGCAATAGGTAATAACAAGTTTTTACTGAATATAAGTATATATTTATTTATACTATTTTTCATGAATTTTATTTATATTTATTCAGATCAGTTCTTCAGTTAAATTTTTACCAATATGCATTAAATATTTACGATGATAAATGGTATATTAGCTTGTAGCACTAAAGATTTTGAAAGAAGAGTGTACGCTTTTCGCGAAGAAAAACTTCTCTTATATGAAGATCGGCACAGGAGTATGTCATAGTAAAAACCAAGGTCGATTGGATGGGATTCGCATGATCATCGACCATATGCTTTTGCTTGAAACTAGGTATATATCATACAACCTTCGTAAAGTTACCTATGGATGCCTGTCTATATACCTTACATTCATATGTCGTATGATATTGAACCTGGTGAAAAGTACATGAGCAAGTTATATTGTAATCTTATTATCATCATACGTATACAGTGGTTGAATGAATAAATACCATTTTATTGGCAAACAAAACAAAAACATACAAGAAAATGTTCTTTTACTGGTTGGAGAAGGGTAAAGGAAAAAGCAAATCAATGACTGAAGAAAATGCTATACATTTCAGAATTGAATTACATTGCATTGTATATACAGTATGTATAGGTATATGTGCTCACATACAATGTGACTTAATATGGATGTATTGTACATAGGAAACTTTCATTTACCTGCATAAATCCTTCCGGACAACCGGGTAATTCACCTGTTGGACTTAAATTTGTTTCATAACCATCGACATCAGAGTCGACCATACCCTCATCGAAACGTCCCACTGTGAAGCTATCGAAAATGATCTAAAATGATAATAGAAAAAGACAAATTGAAAATAATTTCACATAAGTACATAGATGAGCAAATTGCACATATTCTTGTAGGTGTAATATTGCATTTTTCAAAAATACTAATTACTAATTTGAAAAATTTCATAACCTGCAGACGTATCATAATTATTATAATTATTATAATGATATAAGAAAGAATTTTGCAATTAAAAATGATTTCACTATTTTTGAAATATTTATAATTGCAATAATCAGAGTTTGTTTTATTTTAAATGTATATGTAAAACAAAAAGCAAATCAACTCTGTTTGCCTATGTCGATGTATTGGCACAAATATATCGAGTTGTTAAAAAAAAGCATGGCTATAGTATTATTGTTTCATTATTAAATATGAATATTAAATAAAATGTGGAACAAAATATTTAGTGCATCATTTATCAGGCATTATGCAAATTAAAATAAAGATGAACGAAAAAATATCAGTGAGCGTAATACGAAAAAAAATTGTTCAATACTACTCACATACCTACCTCAACTCAATAGCAGAATGGTTATTGAGTAAATTTAAATGAATTTTAAATTATTTCAATCAATTTTATTTGTAAAATTAATGAATTTTTTTTTAGTTCTACTGCTCATATTCCAGCCATCTTGAATTAATTATTATACAATCTATTTGTATTGAAGTATATATATGTAAGTGTTGAGATTATTTACATGTGTTAAAATATTGCCTATTTGTTCCTCCATTTATACACAAATATTTATATCATACCAAATGTACATAGTACCTACATATCTATTAACACAGTAACAATAAAC